>JABUQX010014227.1:57500-85864 GCA_015478945.1 Trachelipus rathkii
TTCGAGTGACTGAGGGACTGATGGTGAAGAACAAGGCTAGGTGCGTTTAGGAGTGGGTAGAGGATGTGTTGGATCAAATCATTATCATTGAACAAAATGACTGAAAAAAATGCAGAAGAAGAAGAATTAAATATTATTTAGGTTTTATGGATTTGTTGGCAACAGGCGTTTATATGCATAGGATTAATAGCGGAAGCGCATATGGCGAAGGTCCGTTTTAGAGTAATATATGGTGTTGTGGTAGGCTTCTGAATGGAATCAAACAGTATTGTATACGATTAGTTTGAGGCGTGGGTTAAGAATAAATGTGTACCTGTATTGTGAAAGTGATTGTTTAATATTTTAAATAATGGAAGTGAGGAAGGGATGTGTTATGTCCCTTTGGGAATGTTCAATTTGTATATGGATGGGGTTATTGATAGAATTAATGGCGGTGACACTGGGACAATGGTGTTAGAATTGATCAAGAAATGGAGGTGAGTGGAGTGCGACCTACCTTCATAAAATATGAGGATTGATTTCGTTTTGTGTTGGTGAATCTGGAAGAGGGAGTTTTTGACGAGGTTATTGGTTTAGCGAGAGTTGGTAGCATAGGGGTCGTTGTAAAAGCGAGGGTTTGAAAGTATACGTGAAGACATAAGATAAGGTTATGGTTGTAATGAGGACAGTCCTTAGTTGTGAAGTTATGTAGAATGGTGGAGCAGCCTGGAACAAGTGTCTGACGTAAATATTTAGGTATATGTTGGATTGAGAACGGGAACAGGATTAATTGCCAGCAGTTGTTATTAAAGGAAAGTTGTGTGAAATGGCAGGAGGTGGCTGTTGCAATTAGAATCCTTGAAGTGAATGTAAAGGGACCCTAACTAACTAAGTCTTGATGGTGTGCTAGGGTGCTACAATGAGGTATGGTTAGTTACCGGTGTTATTACATTATAGTAGTGGAGGACTTATGGTCTTGGGGAATAAATATAGAGTCAGGTTATGTGTACAAATGACAAATCGTGTACGTGTTCTAATTTGTTCTTGAGATCATACAGTTCAAAATGTTGTGGCATTGCTATCTGGAGAAGGATTCCTCCAGAAAGTGGGTAAATAGGAGTGACAACTAAGACCAATATCTATAGAGTTTTCAGTCTATGTAAGAAGTTACGTGTTCTGGACTGTTTCAAGGGGATGTATTGTTGGGAGTGTGCTGGGAAAACAACTCTCTGACAACTCGAAGAAAAGTGGATTGAGTCGGGGTTTTAAACGAAATTTTTTTGAAGGAGAGAGAATTATGGGAGTGTGGTAGAGGCGGAGGTAGAAGAATAGGTGTATAACAGGATCAATGTGGGGTTTTGTGAGGTGGTAATGGTGGTGGCCCACTTGGGCCAAGGGATGAACCCTTACTTTGACGATGAATCTACCATAGGTGAGGGTCCATTGGGGGTCTGTGGTGGTTTTGGGAAGCTCTAGGGTGGAATTTTCTGACTGCGACGAGTTCATACTAATTCTTGGTTTGTTGATTTGCAGGTGAGGTAGATGGCTGTTCATTGTTTTATCAGCTTTCTTTTTCAATTTCTTCAACCAGCTTATCTGTTCAATGCAAGCAAAACTGCACCAGTCAAACGCTGTCGGACTGAAATAAAAATAGGAGGTAAAGCAAGATGATAATAATAATATAAATATATTATATCATATATTATATATATATAGAGTATAATAGTATATAATATAATATATATATTATATATATATTATACTATTATATATATAATATATATACTATATAATAATAAATATATATAATACTCCTAAATTTGGTCCACAATTTTTCTTATTTGTGGTTCAAAGCCCATATCAAGCATTCTGTCTGCTTCATCCAAAACTAAGTAAGAGCATCTTCTTAAATTTGTTACACCCATTTCGAGAAAATCTAACAAACGCCCAGGAGTAGCAATGCATATCTGAAACAATATGAAATATAAAGTTACATACCTTCATCATTTATAGAAGCCATATAGGTTGTAACAATAGGTTTATGAGCAAATTCTCGTCCTTTAAACTTTTTCAATCTAAAGTTGAATTTATCTGATAAGGAGCAAAGAGAAGACAAAATATATAAAGATAAAGAAGCTCTTACAGATGGTTTGTTAGAAAGACTTCTAGCCTGCATATTTTTATTTGCACCTCCAAATAAACACGAAGTCCTTAAATGAGAGCTCCTAAATAAATCATCAGTAACTTGATGAATTTGTTGGGCAAGTTCCCTTGTGGGAGCTAAGACCAAACCGATTGGACCTTCATTCTCTTCTATCGGTGGTTGGTTGTTAATATGAACATACCCTGGAATTGCATAACCTAACGTTTTTCCAGATCCAGTCTGCAAATAAAAATAAAAGGATGGTATAATTTTAAAATGATTATATATTCATAAATAAATATTATTTCATTGATACCTAATGCAACAACATAGAATGCATAGGAATCAAAAACAATAATTAAAGCTATTTTAACACAACACAAGGGCAAAGTTAATATAAGGAACTATAATTTAAGTACACTGTCAATTTCGAATATATATATATATATAAAATTATATATATATATAGGTCATAAATAACCTATTATAAGTCGTATATATATATGATATAGGGAGAAGTAGTAATTTTAATTGGATAATATATATAATATATATTAATGAAGTTACTATACTTATAATATAATGTATATATATATTATATATATCATATGTTATATATAATATATATATATAGTATAATATAAGTATAGTTAGTTATAAATATATTAATATTGTATATATATATGTATTATATTATATATATCATATTATATAATATTTATAATATATAATTATATAATATATATATAATATTTATACTATTGACTACAATTTACTTGGAAAGTATTTTACAATGAAAGTAATTTTTCAAAATTTTCTTCCGCTTGGTGGCCAAGCGGGCTGAAAACTCCCTTCATGATCAATATGTTCTTTCAAAAATGAAATGGTTGGTATTTTTGTGTATTTATCACCACCAACACACCTTTGCAGCTCATGCAGGAAAATTACGATGGTGATTTGGCATAAATAAATCAATATATATACTGGTATATATATATATATATATATAATATATATATAATATATATAATATATATATACTAATATACTAATATATATATATATATATAATATAGTATATATATATTATACTAATAATTATATATATATATGCTTAGGAAGTGAGTGCATCTCACAGACGGATGAATGATTAGCCTCCCATGTTCTCGGCTTAATGGAATAAGTGGATTGTTTCTCCCCTAATGGGACATTTAATACATTAATGTATCAATTAATGGGTTCAGTCTTTTCTGCAGTACTGAATAAGTAAATATGAGAAAGCGGTTCTATCCACACTCGATCCTTCCTGACATTCATCTTACTGAGGACCAACACCTTTATTTAATCACACTTTCATATACACACACTTAGATCCACACCCCCACTATTCTAGGACCCAATGAATCTTGCAGAACATCCCTAATCCACTTAATAGTCCCCTATGGTGTTGGACGGGCAGAAGAATTGCCTATATCATAAGTCCTGCTGTGTAAAAGGAGACTAATGGGATGGCGCGACGGTGGATGGCGATATAGGGTTGAGCTACCTACAACTACTTATCTTTCTTGTCAGAATATAAGTGGTATGCTTCAGAGCAGGTCATGTTGAATCACCGTAAGCAAGACAAAAATGTGTGGAATCTGTATGGGTACGTGGAATTGTCAGAGGAATAAATGGTATATATTGAGCCGATCAGTAGAGAGCGTGATGGAATACTTTTTTAATGTAGAAGGCAGCAAAATTTTGATTTGCCTCTCTTGTGGCCTGAAACAAGATGGAAAGGAAAACTGTGCTTGAAAATGACGAGAAAGAAAGAGTGGTCTGGTGGGGCTTCGTGAAAATATATATGGCTGGCAAATAAGACTCACTACGTTGGAAGGGAAATGAGAGGGAGAAGAAGGAGTTGCAAATTTCTGCATGACAAGGACGACTTGTGCGGTTTACAGAGCTATGAGTAGATTTATGGTGTGAGTACCTACAATTCTAATGCGGTTTAAATTTAAGCTTGGAAAAAAAGGTCAAGGATGTGTGTTGTGACATATGATTCATCTGAGGGTAATGTTGGTGAGATTGAGTTGGAGAGTATGATTTTCTAGGATAATCTGCATATGTTTTGGATGGGGTGAGTAGGAGCTCAGGTTGATTGTGTTGGAGTGACCAGATGGTGGATAGGTGACATCACAAAAAGGGATGGTTATAAACAGGTTGGCTTGGGATATTTGTCTGAGAGAAAATGACGAAATGGTTAGGGAAGATGATGAAGTTTCTTGTGAGGAGAGAAGTATGTGTGTAAAGTAATTACGTTCTTAAACCACAACGAGTATTCATTACCTATTCTAGAGGTTGGGTAGTGGTAGAGATGCTATCAAAGGTATTGATTCTGAAAAATTTTGTGTTGGCGAAGGGAGATGTGTTGAAAGTTACATGTTTGAAATCGTTAAATCAGTCAGCGCCTTTGGAATATAAATATCAGATTATTAGTTGTTGTAGTTATGTAAGAAATTAAAGTTTCAGTGGGGGCATGGAGAGTAGTTTGGAAGGTGGAGAGGAGGTAATAAGGAAGGAAGAGTGGGATGATAGTAATTAATGCAGAATGGTGTGCAAGGGCAAGGGAGGTGAAAGGCTGCGTCACGAAAGGAAAACAAAAAAAAGGCGCAAATTAGTATTTCTACGTCATGACATTAATACCAATTTAATATGCTAAATGAGTATGAAGGAAAAAAGCGGTGCTTACTCAACTCCAACAGTAGCTCTCATTCAAATGTGAAGAGACAAGGATGTGGGCGAAGGTCGAACACTCAAAGACAAATCTGGAAGCAGATGGAGAGAGAAAGCCAGCGTAGTCGTTAAGATCTGAGGATTGTTCTCGGCATGATGGAACGAATATGAGAGCTTGTTATGATGGAGAGTAGCCCACTCCTGCCGCCCGCCCGCGCCCCATACCCCACAGCGCCATCAGAAACCCGTCCGATCGTGCTAATAAATCAAGAAAACCCAAATGATGACGATGTTAATCCAATGTGCACTGCGCGTACCCGGCGCGCGCGTAAGATGACCCCGTGCGATCGCCCGGTAGAATGAAATCGCAAGGGTTCGACATTGACCAGCGGTTAAATGTGAAGAAAAAAAATGATGAAGAGAGTTGAGCCTTTCTCATATGTTACTACTATAGAAGTGCTATGCATATGATCGATCTGAAAAAAATGGTAATGTTAAAATCAAAAGTGGATGTGAGTCGTTTGGGATGAAATAAAGTCTGATGAAATTAGGTCGGTGATGAAAAATAGGAGATGTTGGGAGAGGTCGGTGACAAAAGGAGTTATTTTTGGAATTTAATAGCCTATAATAAGATTATGAAATTAGGACAAAGGTACAAGCACTTCAATACTCAGTTTCAGTTATTTAGATGCGGCCTTACGACGAAATTACTATCAGAAAAAAAAATCAGCTGAGGAAATGTAGATCTGCAGTGTTGTAGCGAATTTTCTGGGCTGGATGGATTTATGATTGCGAGTTTAAGTTCTTTACTTACCAAGTATGTTAATGGAATAGAGAAGCTTTTCTTCGTGCGTGGAATATGTGGATATGTGCCGACCTAACAAGGAGCGGTTTAAGATTGAGACATAAAATGGGGAATCTTGCTATATAAAATTAATTTACATTTGCACTTTATGAATAATTGTAAATTTAGATGTAAACTGGTGCTTTTCTTACTGATAATTTAAATAAAATATTTTTTTGATTTGTGAAGTGTGACGAGTCGTAGGAAAATTTCGAGGGGTGCGGGGGACCATGCCCGCTGCTGCGCATGGACCACCTCCACACCTCCCTGCACTAAAATAACCGCGCCATTGGCGGGTTAATGAAGAGGTTTAGATGATTATTGATTGAATATGTAGCACGCGATTTGCGCTCGTTAAACTCATCCAAAGATATAATAAGAATAGGTATATTATTTTTATGGTGATTGAGTTCATTAGTAAGGAGGATTGGCCTTTATTGGGAAGTGGATGAAGTTGAAGGAATCGGTATACTACAGTTATACTGACTGGTATTAGATATGAAAAAGTTGACTGGTTGAACATGATTCTCAAAAGGAACGTAGATGGCGTAAGAACTCGGATGATTTTTTTGATTTAGCTTAAAGATTTGGGAAAGTACTAAGTATTTGCGTGAGCATTAACATATAAACGTTTAATGGAAAGTATGTCCTGAATGGGATTAGAGGAGAGTATAGTAGTATAGTATAATATAAAATAATCAGTATAATAGTACCCTTATATAAGGTACATCAATACTACATATATACAAGGGAAAATATTACATTTCTAAAAAAACAATTGCTATTAGCTTCACAATTTATCTAAAAATAAAAGAAAAAAACAATTTTTGTTTTTTTTTCTAAATAACACCCCCACCTAAAGAAATTGCCAGCTTACTCGGAATTCGCTACTTAAACAGATGCCCACCAAAATTTTAATAATTTTTGCGCCAGAAATAAAATGATAGTTGAAACATAAATTTTGATAAGTTCAACTCATGAATTGCGTGTCTTCATTAACACTCGCAAATCAGACAGCTCTCGCTTTCTTGTCTAATTTCTGTAAAGGAGCCCTAAGGTCCATTTAATTAACCAAGGTCAGTTGCCAATTTTTTTTCTCATATTTAACTGAAGAGCATTTCAAAGAATATATTTATCTGCAATCTATTCAAATCTAACAATAAATTCTATACCTGGTACAGTCTGATCACTAAACAGATTATAATCTATAAAATAGCAAAAATTAAGAATACCGCCCACTTATTGCTATCTGTGTTCTGCGTTTATAAGTTTTTGAAGCGAAATATTCTTTAACTTATAGTTGTTGCTTGGCGTCACTAAGGATTGACCTTCCTCCTAAAAAAGTGGATAAACCAAGGTGATGGGAAATCAAGTTTTCCGTGTCCTCGTTGTAAATGATGTTCCTTTATAGAATCCACTTCAGTACTTCCAACCTCAGGTTGGATATTTTTTAGACAGTATATTGGTTGTTGAACTTTCTGTTGCACGCACCTTTTTATTTTATTGTGTTTTTTTTTAATTTTATTTTTTGTTTATTTTCGTATTTATATCTAGTAATATTTCTTACATATAATGATCTATATCTGAGATTTTGAATTTTTATCTCATAATAATATTTTTGTGTAAATTTTGTTTGTGTGTTCGAAATTTCTCAATTAGTGTTATTTTTGTTGTCATTACCTTATGTGGAGTGTTTTTATTTTTATGTTTATCGTTTCGGAGTTTCACCAAACGCGTTTTCGCGTTAACCGCAACGGCCCCGCCGAACCCGCGCCGGAACCGGCCGCCGTATCCCGGCGCCGGGTAGACTTCACCGCCATCACATGGCGCCAACCAAGCTCACACCAGCAACTTCATATATCAATAGCTTGGTCAACCCAAAGAGTCGTGGTACACTCTCCTGGAATTTTTTTCAGACTGTCGCAATGCTTTCAGAGCGATAGAGATGCCAGAGCGGTATTTAGTCTACGAGGATAAGCATCGGAGAATGGAAATGCTATTATGGTAATATCCACGGATCGCCAGTCCATAGGACACATACACATCACCCTTATGACACACTACACACACACCCTCATCATCCCGTCGTTCCCATCCTACCCCCGTCCAATTCACCGCATTCTCTATACCCATGCCAATTCAACCGGACTGCCTTTGATATCTGGTCTGTGGACTCTCCAAGAAGGCTTCCTATCCCCGTAGAGAGGATATGACCCATAAATTTCACATTAATCGTGTATTTCAAATTTCTTGTTTCTGAGTAAGACTATAATGAGATGATATATAAGATAATATATAGATATAGAGAGATATGAGTATAGAATTTATCAGGAGAGCAGCGTCTATTATAATAGCTATGACTATGATATTGAATTCTAGAAGTATAAAGAGGTGTAGAGAGATGAGGAGAATTTATATATAGTTAGATAGATAGAGATATAGATATAGTTAGTAGAATATAATGATAGGAGTATATCATAATATATAGTTGCTCTTGTACTTTCTGGAAGGTTCACAGAGGTATCGTGAACCCTCGTTGCGGCCTTCTTTAAGGAATTGGTGTCCGCCACATGCCATTTGGGTTGACGTTGTATGTACTTAGGTCGATGTAATGCCACAGACGTGGTTGAGCGGCATTTGCATGATATGCATTATGCGACGAAGCAGCGACGCGACATACAATCTGGCTATCGTTCGTAGAATGCGAATCATCCGACCACCCACAAGAAGTAATGAAACAAAGGTAGTGGGGGAAATTTAAAAAGCGCGACTCTCCATGGCAACTGACAGAACTGGGAAACATAGACCACCGCTAGCTGACGCCTCTTAAGGAAGGTGAGGAGGTAGTAGAGACTTGAACTAATTGGCTCAGGCTAATGCCCTTAATTACTATAACAAAGTGGTTACTGGGATTATATCATAAATGCAGTTTTTTATGAGAATAGTCAAAAGTGTTGGAAAAAGCCTATTTCCAGTATGATAGAAGTATAGAAAAAGCGCATTCTCGATTTGCATTTAGAGAGTAGAGAGAGAGAGATGAGGAGAGAGAGACGAGGGAGTATATATGCAAAGTAGAGAGAGAAGAGAAGAGAGGTAAGAGAGAGAGATAGAGAAGAGAGAGATATAAGAGAGAGAGAGAGATATAGAGAGTAGAGAGAAGAGGAGAGAGAGAGAGAGATTGAGAGAGAGAATAGGTATAGAGATATTAAGAGAGAGAGAGTAAGTAGAGAGATATATAGAGAGAGAGATAGAGAAATGAGAGAAAAAAGAGAGATATAAGGATAGAGAAAGGATATAATGAGAGAGAGGAGAGAGAAAATAAGAGAGAGAGAGAAGAAAAAGAGTTAGAGAGAGAAGAGAGAGAAGAAATACGGAAGAGAAGAGGAGAGAGAAGAATAGCGCAAAAACGAGAGAGAGAAGAGAGAGAGGATGAGAGAGAATGAGAGAGAGGAGAGATATATATAGTAAACTGACGAGAGAGCGAGGACGAGATAAGAGATGAGAGGACGATGAGAGAGAGATGAAGAGAGAGATAGAGAGAGAGAGTAGAGAGAGAGAAGAATAGATTGAGAGAGATGAGAGAGAGAGAGGTATAATGATTTCAGAGAGAGAGAGAGATTCAAAATTCGTTTTTTCAAATTTATTTGTGCGATTTCACTGGGTGAACGAAAATTTCGTACCGCGAATTTTGGTATTTTTTTTTGCTCGTTTACAGCAAGGCTATGATCGACTTGGCCTAGTCCGTAAATTTGTAGGGTATTTTATATGAAAAAGGAAGATCTATGTGGCGCCCATAGCTTGGAATTTACTCAAGAACCAGATAGGAAGGAAAATTTCCAAATGAATTTAATTTTATAATTGTTATTACTAAAAGTAGTTGGCTTTTCTTTTAATTTATTTTATATAAATCAGTTTCTTTTTCACTTTCAAATTAAATTGTATATTTATTTATAATCTTTACATTTAAATTACTTTTGTTAAAAAGACTCAAAAATATTGGGTAGGAGCTACCTACCCTATGTATATGCCCCTGCACCTTACATTTTTTACTGAAAACTTGTCTGATTAACAAGTGGTCCAGTGGAGTCTCTCTAGAATGTTGTCATATCCATATTGAGAGCTCTTAGTTCTGTAAGCCAACAATTTGGAAAAATATATACAGATATCATGTATAAAATTTATTAGTAATATTAGTAAAGAATATATTACATATATCTTGTTTCTTCTTCAAAAATTGTTAAATAAAATCTCAGAAAATGATTCGCTGTGATTTACAAAAAACAGTAGATTTTGGTCATGTTTGAATCGCGATTTAATGTCGACTCGAGTTAGACCTAATTATCGTTTTTGTCACTCTGATCGCTTACGCTCGATTAAGAAATGCGTTAACCCAGTTTTAGCACGAATTATCGTGCATAAACGAACGTGATTTTCATAAAAGTCACTTTTGTTTACAAAATTGGAATCAACTGTTGTGATGGAGCAGGTGCTTTTGGAATAAACAAAAATAAAAAAATTAACAAATCGTTTCATTTTACATAACTGATCAGACTATTGTGATGGGTGTTTATTCCATTTGGAATGGGAAATTAGATTTAAGCTATATGTTTATTGAATGAAAACATTTATCTATTCAAACGGCGGGTCACATGCCTTATTTTGTTCATTGTTTTTCATAGAGCATTTGCTATAAAATTCGGTAAGCATGGGAAATAACAACCTTACAGGATTAAGGGGGAAATTCTTTACGTTTTGTTGAGCATTTTCACGATTATTTGCATACTAAGTTCGACGAAGAAGACGTGAAAGCAGCAAACGTGACGGGAGCATTTCTTACGTTTCGTGAAGTCAAAAATTGCAAAAAAACGAATAACTCATCGGTTTTAATAACCTATTTCGGCATACGACATGATCATCGAAAAACAAACCCCACGTTATCTCTCTCTCTCCAACATTCTCTCTCTTCTATCAACCTAATTACGCTTACATTTAGCCTATCATGACCTACTCAACAACCCAAAATCTCATATATAACACAGTATTTGTAACTTAGGAAGAAAAAATACATATTTTGTATGATCATTTTACACACACACACCACACACACACACAACACTTCTGCTTGGATAAACTTGTGTATAACACAATCACACATGTTAGCTCTAACCTCTTAAAACAATAAGAACCCTTTGACAGCTTTGTACATCATATGCCCAAGCGATAATATAGTGACATAGCCTAACAACACTTCATTTCGTGCGAGTTGATCAAAATGTTTGACTTAATTCTACGATATTTTCAGTCTATTTTTTTGACGAAACACGGACCGCTCTCTCGCACCAGTGGTAAGTTTCTGGAAAATACTGACTGGAACCGGAACTTTTAAAAAATCAAGGTTCCGGTACATCCCACATATTATATAGATATATACTATACTATATATAGATATATATATATTATATATTATATAATATTATATCTAATATATATATATACTATATATACATATATATATAATAGATAGTATATATACCTATACCATATATTTATATCACAACAAAATACTATACCACCTATACTTAATATCATACGGTACTTATACTCTGGGAAGTTTATTATTTAGAAATTAAAGTATAATAATAATAAAGAACTTTTAATGTATAATTTCCTTTGACCCATGTCGCTAATTCCAACATAGATCATTGCCACTTAGAGCAATAGGGCCATCCCAATGTCGCCCTCGACTCGGTGTTTAGCGATTAATTCAGTACATCCACCCTTTCCTGAACTACCCACAACCAGTTTGTAAATATTCCGTGAACAATTCACTACATCCTACTGCATAAATCATTATGAGTGTTGAGTTTGTTAATAATTGTGCAATCGCTTACCATAGCACGGCAACAACCCGCACGCTCGTAAGTTCTAATGTGCTCTCTGCAGAGAAAGAATAAATAAGTTAAGCTTAGAAAAATACGCTTGGTTTAAATAGTTTGTATATTGGCATATCTATAAGCCTAATTTACTGACTTTGTAAGTGATACAAATGGTAAATAAAACAAGAATAGTTAAACATATTGAATATCTTACGGCTTAGGAAGCATTATATATAAATAAAGAGTCAATTATTTAAATCAAATGCGACAGACTAGTAAAATTAAACTCCTTATATACAAAATCGACCAAAAACAAAATAAACAACAAAATGGTAGCCTCAACAATATCCCGTTACGCTACTAATTTCTTTATACATCTCCTTCTTCGGATCCGATTTTCAAACAACAGAAGAAGGTGTGTTTAAAATATTGCTCTTTCCTTATGACATATGTACATTTCAGTCACTGCCAATTTTGTCTCAACCCCTTATAAGTACCAGACGCTTTTCCCTTAAATCTCTTCTCGCCCTTTCAGGCAAGGATAGCAAAATTTATCCCTTTGTTTGAAAATTTTCATATCTCGAATTATACCTTGGGTTTCTTCTGTTAAACCCCCCAAAATCTCTATTATCATATCTATTTCCATAACCAGAATTATACCTTGGTTTTCTTCTGTTAAACCCCTCAAAAATGCATCCCATCATCTCCACACTTATGTATTAACATATGATCTCCCTGAAGAACTACCACAACCTTGGTTTCATGCCATGCCTAGACACCCTCAAAATCATCCAATCGTCATCATCATTATTGATATTCTTCTCTTCTATCATCTAGATATGAAGCAACCTCAAAACTTTTGATGATATATATTCCTTTTACATAAGAATTAATAATAAAATCAGATACTTATTTTAAAACAAGAAATTTAAAATTATCATTTACAAATAATAATTTAAAACAATCCTTTTACATATTATATTATATATATATATATATATATATACTAATAATTAAGTACTTAATATTTAATATATATATATAATATATATATATACTTAATATATATATATATAAATTATTAATATATTATATATAATATATATATATATTATATATATATATATATATTTATATATATATCATCTACCTTTTTTTTATTCCCACCTTCAGGAGTTGACATTGTACTGAAAACAGAATAGTAGTAGAAGAATATGACAAGTCGAAAGAAAGCCCAGCCTTACCGCCCCCCTATATACCTATTAGTGAGAAAAATTCGTCTCAGTCAGAATAATCCACCCTAGAAGCTTGACGGGACACGCGACGGACCCTCACTATTTATTACGATCTTCAAGTAATGTAGGTTCATCCCTGGCCCCAGTGGCCACAAATCATACCCCCTCACAACCACTAGCCAATTCTAACTTATCCTATTAAGCACCTTTTCTCTCGCCTTCATGCCACTCACATT
Source organism: Trachelipus rathkii (assembly GCA_015478945.1). Classification (NCBI taxonomy): domain Eukaryota; kingdom Metazoa; phylum Arthropoda; class Malacostraca; order Isopoda; family Trachelipodidae; genus Trachelipus; species Trachelipus rathkii. The sequence continues at coordinate 70,532 of JABUQX010014227.1, forward strand.
TCCGCCTCCAGGGACATTTCTTTACTGATTCAATCACTTTGTCTTGTCTTCCAGCTAGTTGGTTGATAACCAACACACTCACCACTATACATTTACCGCTTAACCAACCGATATCATTCATTCCTTTCCACATGACCAAAACCATTTCAGATCGTACTTTACATTATTCTCTTTCCTCTCATTCATCAGTTTGACAAGAATAAAAATACGTTCATTCCTCATTTTATCAAGTCTTCTCAAATCTATTACACGTCCCTAAAGATTTTTCCAATCTGAAACATTGAACGTTAGATCTAACCTCTATTCCCAGACCATTATTCTCACTATCACAAACATTAAAATATAGGTAACAAACATACCCACATGTAAGATCCGTAGCGCACTACACAGTATTAGTCCCTTATACATCACCAACGATTAATTGCACCAAGCCACCTTCCTGCCATTCACAACGTTTTTACTACACTCTGCATCGGTTATAATTAAAGAATTACAACAATATATAAATAAATAAATTTAACTCAGACACTTGTTCTAGCCTGGCTCACCATCTAACATATAAACTTACATCGAGGACTGTCCTTCACTCACAACCATTTAACCATTACTCTATCCACATTTAATTTCAAATCCCTCCTTTTACATACCCTTCCAAAATCTTCTACCAAATCCTCTCAAGCTCTCTTATCAGATTCACCACCCATATATATATCTTTCTTTTACTTTCTTCACCTCTACCTTACTGTTCTTTGCCCCAAGATTGGGCGTAAGGTGCTGTACAAGCATTCGGAAAAGAATAAGCAGTAGGAAGACATTGACAAAACGTCGAAACAGAAAGCCCAGCTTTATTATTACCAGAACATCACCACATTGCGGAGCTCATGTTACATTAATTGATGTAGGAGTGCTCTAGTTCACAGACAGACATAGAAACCCTCCACCGCTATCTACGGAGCATGCGTAGATGTGTATCTCGCGGGGGCACGACCCATGGCACTTTAAATGGATAAATCGTCAATTGCCTAAATCGCGACTAATTGTGTTACCAATTTGATCGCAGCCTGGCCTTCAGTGGGCCACAAACCAATGGCTCGCGACCCATACTGAATTAGTATCACTCCGTTCACATTAACTACCTCCTAATTAGTAGAAAGCCTTATATGTCTCGCTCTTGCCAAACTCACACTTTCTCCTCCCTTCAGACAATATTTACGCATTCATACCAAGATTCCAAGAGACCACATATTTCTCTTTGTGATATCGAAGGTGTCATGCCTCTCCCACAATGTAAGAGCGCAAAAGAGATGGTCGGTTCCCCAGAACTACTTCACTCAAGCATATAGACAATAGCGCGAACATATAAACCAAAAAACCTACTCCTTAGATGGATTTCATCCATTCCACGACCCAACATCGCAATTCTCAATCATTACTTTCATTATATTAATAAATTTCTCACCTTATTATTACCCCTTTTCTTTCCACAACTCCACCAACTCGTTACTATACTCCGATAAATACGTTACAATTTTCCTCTTCTTCTTTAAATCTAATAATAATGGTGCTCACCGAACAAACCCCTAGGATTGTCCATATCTGAAACACATTGAACATTTAGATCTATTACGATCTGTTATTCCAGACCATAGTCTCCACTACCATACAACAAACTCACACGCGTTATATAAAAAACATACCCTCATAGTCAAGACCAGCTTGAAAATCCACATCAGATAAGACTTATGCCTCCACATTATGCGAGATTCTACCAAACGATTCTAATGGTGTGGCACCTCTGAAAAGCCACCCTCTCCTATGCACCACATTCAAACTTTCCTACTACACTTCTGCATCGTCCGTTCCCTGTCTACTCAGGATGCAAGACAGGAGTGAGCGCGGCCTAGAATACTTAAACTCAATGTCAGTGTGTTTTCCTATGTTTCTTTGCTCACCATCTAACATTATTCTTCACACTGAGGTGCCTTCTCAACTCACATACTCTAACCTTAACCTGTCCTTTATCCACTGTTTACTTTTCAAGCCACACTTCTTTATGCCTCACACACCCTGCCATAATTCTCTACTTCATCTGCCTCTCTTTCAACCTCTTCAGATATAATCTCGCTACCACAGAACAATCTAATCATCCGCATACAATAATTTTACTGTGATATTATTATATATATTACTTATATGTTTTTACTGCTTTAACTCATTCATTTCATAATATTTATATAATATTACACATTTATATACTATAATATCCATTAAATAACTCATAAGTCACGTAAATTACAGTAATACTAAATTAGAGGGTATGATCTAAGTACCTATAACATACCTAGGTGTGATGTGAGTATTAGCTATGCCTTTGATTATATATATATTATTTACTGCATAGACATACATTTAACAATTTAATGGGCCTAATTTAACCTATAAATTCTATAATGTTTTATCTGTGATTATATATAATACTTATATAATAATTTACTATATATATATATAATATACCACCTGCTTTTAAGCTGTCTAACTAAATATAGATATTATTTAATATTATATATATTAAACATATTATACATATATATCACTTTATACAATGAGCTATATATATTATAAGTATAAATAGCAGTATTAAAATCTAAAGAGGATAATATTATATATATATATATATATATATATATATATAACTATGAAGTTCATATAGAATATATAATACTTACCTTTGTCTCTGTCCCCAACACCACCCTCATAGCGACGTAAGTAGTGTTCCCTGTAGATATGTGTCCCAGCCACAGCTAACCGGGTGATTTGACATAATGCGTATAATCTCGATTTAGAGCAAGTTTTCAATATTGGAAGTTTGTGTGTTACTGCATGTCGTGTTAAGTCAGTGCTGTGTAGTTAGATATGTTCTTGTGTCTTATAAACTATTGTGTGAGGGATTTTTTTCTTTACTGTCCTCATCTCCCAAATTTGCGTACCAGTTTATTGTATTTCTTTTTCAGTGTGCATATTTTTAATTTCTGTATGTGACTCTTGAAGTGATACTTTAGCTACTGTGGAGTTGGTTTTGTGATCGATCAAATGTGCTCTCTAATTAAGTCATAATCCTAAAGAAATGGCTGGCGATTGTTTGTGAGGAAATCTATTGTATTGAATAGTTTGGATATAACTGCCCCAGTAGATCTCTCTTCATGTCTGCGTGCTTGAGTAAATCGCATAATTAGTTGGTTTTTTTGAAAAGCGGGTGATGCAATTATTCTGTTATCGGGTTACCCACTATGTTCCAGTTATCTTCTCCTATATATTGTTGTAGTTCTGGCTGGCATAGGGTATTAAGTAGGTTAAGTGTCTAAGGTATGTTGAATATAGAAGGGAATTTTAAGACTGTGATGTTGGATCATCAAAATAATCATTAATTTTATAGGAAGGGAAGTGGGAGTCTTGTAGTAGATCTGGCCCATTAAAAATATCCTTTAAAAAGTCAGCGCTTATTGTGAGTGAAAGTATGGGTTCCTGCGGACTCCATCTCAGTAATTTTATTTTAGAATTGAATGTGGAAGTGAGTATCTAATTTGGATGACCTCCTTAGCTATTTCAATCGAGATACAAATGGTTTGCTTATTATATATTTATTCGTCTTGCTGAGTGGTTTTTTATATTAGCGTCGCGGGGTCATATTTTAGTACTTATAGCGGTGAGTCAAATGTTATAGCTGACAAGCTTTGGAGAGTCGTATTGAATTCTGCTCACAGATAATGCTAGTTCAAAATGATTCTTATCGCAAAATATACTATAAAAGCAAGTGTTTGAAAGTAATAGTCTGATAGTGGTACCATGAGTTTTGCAGCCCTCATATGCACACTTTTGCACAAATCGGACTGTGTGGATTGAAAAACACTCAGGCATGGAAGTTTTGACAGTTTTATTAGCAATGGTTTAGCATTCGGGTGTAACCCTGGTACCCACTTGGTTGAGTGGTCTAATATGTGGTTCAAATATATCGCTTATTAAAGGACCAATAGTCCGCTTGCCAGATTGAGTTGCATCAAACAACTAACGAAGAGAGAGTCTTTTTAAATTTCCTAGCACTAACCTATGGCGTTGTGAAGCTTACCAGCCATAATGAGATTACTGTGATTTATAGTAATATATATTCATGCATAATAATAATACATAATTAATAATAATAATTAATTAATAATAATAATAATAATAATAATAATCAATATAATAATCAATAACTAATAATAATTATACTTAAATTTAATTTAGCGTATATAATAAGTTTAGTATATATTATTATATAAAATATATTCAAATTATATATTATTTAACTAATAATTAATAAACTTTAATATATTGTTATGGACAGTTAATACAGATTGTGTATATTGAAGACCCCTGTGATAAGTACCTCTCACAACGGAAATGTTCCAAGTGGCACATACTCTTGGCGGGCTATAGAGAGGCGCTGTTATTCGCCTAGGCATTGACTGTCACAGATCCTTTTTGAATATTACCTGAATGAGTGCATTTGAATATGCTGACAAATAGTCCATCACACATTGTTTAAATTGCTTTCAGTATTTTAATATAGGCCTCGTTGCCGTGCAACACAAGAGTTTTGTAGATTGCTCCCCATAAGGTAAAAGCCTCTTGAGTGTGGTTTAGAGGTCAGTGCAAGCGTGCTGGCCAAAATGATACAGCGCTTTTACCACCTCTACCAAACCATCTGTTTATGGCGAACTGTGGGGTGTTTAATTATACCTTGGAACTGGCATTCTAAAATGGGCCTCAATAGCTCCATCATGGTGATTATCTACATTGGGTATGTCGCACCATCATAATGGAACATCTTGAGGAGAGGGGGGCAAGGTATCCTTAGTAAACTGCAGAATCCTTTGGTTATCAGGCGAGAGAAGGACATTATGGGACGGGTTCCATCATGCATTATCACATCGTATTGATAGCACAGACGATTAATTGATAAAACATCTTTGTGAGAGACTTGGAAGAGCAAATATTTGAGTTAGGACTGCGATAGCTTTGGTTACTTTGTCAGCGCAAGGATGTAGCCCTAACATATTGAACCAACTAATAAATTAGACCTCTCTCCAAGGCATAGGTACCTTTACTGTTCTGCTCTCATTAAAATTTGTGCATATTGACGCTTTTGTAATACGGCCCTTTTGCACTGCACACAGCTTTCATGTGTATTCAACCCCCTAATTTGACAATAGTGTGAGCGGATGCTATGAAAAATTTATTCCGGGTTTTAATACCTTCATTTTGCTAACAAAGGCTAGCTCCTCTATTCTTGATCAAGTAAGTTATATTTTTGCACCATAAATTTCCCATTATCTAGTGATATCGCTGCTAAACCATAGGACAAAAGGCAGGCTCAAGGTGGAAAAATATCAATATTTATCTGGTCGTGGTAGACTGCTATTTGCACATTTGCCGTCGAGATGGTAATTTGAACACAGGTCACTTATCATTGTATTATAATGTCTCTATTTACAGTGTCTTTTATGTTTAGTCTTATCACAGGTGTTGGTGGTCTGACGACTATCATTCAGACTTCTGCGGGATATCTGGCTGTTAACTCGCAGACAAATTTGAATATATTTGTTCCTCTGTAATGTTTGCCAAGGTGTGTAAATGCGTCTCAAACTTGTGGTCATTTATCCTCTATTGGCAGTAACCAGGTGCCAAACACCAATTAAATATTACGTGAACTTTTTCATGAACTCGGCCGCTCTCCGATCTTACGGCTATAGGCGGTTCATATCCGAATATCAACTAGTATCTCTTTCCCGTCTCTTATGCGTTTCCAATTTGTGCTCTTCCTTCATGCTGTTTCTAGAAACGAATACTGCTGTCTTTCGGAGAAAATATTCAAGCCTACAGCGATTTATTATACTGCAGTAATACATACCGCCTCATTAACCTAGTATTTCATATTTAATTTACCGCATATGGTTACCCGAGCACCTTGACTTAGTAAAGCTAACAGTGCTTGACCCAGTGCGTACGGAACGTTGGGTAACTTGTCATGTGCGCCACCACACAGCATGTCTAGTCTGAGACATAATAAGACTATATTCTCAAATAATCGAACAAACACAACCAACTATCACATTCTATGCTGACAGATCATTATTAGCATTACTAGCACACACACAGAATACAACTACTCACTCATCCTACTTGTATTCACACGATACTCACATATCAATCAAAAGTCATAGTAAATTAGTAATAATGTAGTTAATAAAATTATTCAAGTATTACACACTTATTATTATTTATTTATCACTATTATATTTATTATTATATATATATTTTTAATTTTTATTCTTTTATTTTATTATTTTATACTTACAATTAATTATTTTCTATCATTATAATTTTTGGAATAGAAATTATTACTTTTTTATATTATTATTTATTATTTATTCTATATTATTTATTATACATAATTAATAATTAATAATAATAATAATAATATCACCTCAAGACCCAGCTACTCATAATCTTATTAACTTAATTATAATACTCAATAATAATAATTAATACATAATACTAATAATAATACATTATAATAATCCTCATCTCATACCTCATTTAAAATATGGATATTTAATTTACACATTCTGCACTAAGCAAAAATATTCGTATCTCATACTACGATCGGCATTACGCATTTCGATACATCCTTACTTCACAATGTACAACCCGCACACTAGCCGACAAAATGAAAGACTCTCTCTAGAGGTGTGATGACTCTCCAATCTGGCACCCCTACTGAAGTTTTCTTTACTTTATTTAACAGTGAAGTGCTATCGTTATAAAAAGAAACTCACCAGGTTGGGGGACTTTTAATGGCAAAACCCCGTCTTTGGGATCAGCTATTCGTTTTTTTTGTCATGATTTGTCAGAGAATGCACAATTACTAGAGAATTTCTACCCATAGCTGGCAGTTGTGGAAACTTACATTTTTGATTGTGGAGGTCATTTACATCGGGAGACCATCTATATCCAAGGTGTATTGGAGTAACGCTAGGATCCAGCTCATATATAACTTCCTAATCTCAGCCATACATAAGCTACACACTGGGATGTTACACACACATGGCCTATCACACTTGACAAACCAAACTACACAACAATAGGACCCATATGTATCGAACGACTCTGCATGCATGCCACCTGACTGGCAACTGATCTGCAAGACCCTGTAACAGCCTACTTAGAGCGCTAGATCCCTTATCATTACCCCATAATTGCTCTTTTAGATGTCTACCGGGGTACTCCCCAATTGATATTCATAAGAAGAATTTCTCACTTTTAAAAACCATTTTTACTGTTATTTTAAATGATGGGCCCATATAATAATCCACAACCCTCACCTGGTACAATTCTCTTTAATATAAGAGTATATGTTAAGGATTGCCCTCCCTTTCACCCCATGTCCATTAATAAACTTAACTAAAAATTAATTCTTATGTATCTTCACTTCCCTCTCATCCAGGTATTTCCCTCGTACTAAAAGAAAAACCCCTAGAAGTATATTCTTGCATAAATAGAGAAGACTAGCAATTATGCAAGAATTATCAATCTATACTAATCAAAGACAAACAGTATTTTGGAACAAGACAGCTATTAACTAGAATGTCTTGAATATAATCAAATGAGCACCAGAAATATCCCATATAATGATTACTCCTTGGTATTATATTTTGATAAAGGAATAATTCAAGGTTTTTTACAATGTAGAAAATTAACCTATTCTGATATATTTAAAACGCGTGTGTTTTGTGAATTAAATTACTAAAGTGATTGTGAATGATCTTAGATGCAGATTTATTAATGTGATGTTTAAGCTACTACCTATTAATATCTTACAATGACCTCTAGTTTTCAAATAAACCTATGTGACTTATAAAGATGATTAACTCTCGATAAAGAAATATTACTGTTGATATAACTTTTCTTAATAATTATTGATTCAAGATAGAATATAAATATCTTTCTTTAATTGGTGTTGTAAGACAGTCTATACATAAACATAGAATTCAATCCTTAGAAAACGTACACAACGAAGTCCAATTAATGTCAATAACGATCATATATATATAGAGGCCTCTCAAAACCGTGCTATGAGCACATAAGCGTGCAATTCACTTCTCATTTAGGGCTTGTGCTATATTCTTTTTTTTTTTAAGATATTATTATAAACACATTATTCATAATGTATCTTAAATTCAGGGTAGGGGAAACTAACTTTTGTTTCCAATAACTAAATATATTTTATGCAAAACTATATATACAAAAATAATTTTTCTTTAAATAAGAAAATACCGTGTGACTTATATAAGAACTTATAATCTACAACAATGTAAATGTACATTCGAAAATATTAAAATTTTGTAAGCAGATACACACAACTTTTTACACTGTTAAGCTTAAGAGTAAAAACAATAACAAATAGAACATAAAGTATTATAAAAACTCAGAGAAAAATAATGTCTTTGTCATTCTATACTCGGTCGTTAGAATAAGGTATCGTACGATATGTGGTAAAATTGTTAACTATGGTATTCTCACTAAGATAGAAATTAGAATTAGCGCATGATTATTAAAAAGGCTTTCCCTTAACTAAAAAGTTCTTCGATGGAGAATAAGATAGGATAAATCCATGGCAGGTGTCAATCTGGAGCTTTTTTTGTCACGGAAAACATATTTTACACGATTCGAGAATGAAATATAAGTGCAATCGCCGGAGTTTATGGAAGTTTTAAAAATTTAGATCACTCACTATTGGGGAAATTCTTAATATCGGTTAATTTTGGAAAACTCTAATTATTAGTTACAAAATTTATTTATTTTAAAACCATTTCTATACCATTCCCACTATGTCTGGATCAAAATATCCTCTACTGTGTATATTGATATCCAAGTCCGATTATTAACTAAAATATTTTACCAAGTTTTTTATATAAAATAATTTCGCATATTTTATAATTTGGTATATTAAAAATGTTAATATCTTACCTTAAGTCTCCTGTATATCTAAGATATTGTAATTGATATGATATATGAGAGTCTATACGAATTGAAAAATCCGGATCGTAAGTGGTTAACTCAATAATTTTAACATTATATTTTGCGAATCCATCTAATTAGATCTGTCATAATTTCAATTTATAGTAATAGTTCTAGACCACTTGCAAAAACTAATAAACTGTAGCCAGCATATTCAATATACTTACATTTTAATCTTGGTTAAATATTACACTACTTACAGAATACGAACTGTTCTAAGATAGAGAGTGAATTAGGCTACCCATCGCGTATCCTCTATGCGTGCTATTCATATGAAAAGTGATGAACGTATTGCATACTGTCAGATGTTCAAAAGGGTGTGAGTACTAGAAGATATTTACAAATATTTGTGAGGTTGCAATAAAAAATAAACAATTATGAATTGTAACCAAAATTGAATTTAGCAAAGTGTATAATAAATATCCATACTCATGTATTATGATTTTGTTACTGGGCCAAAAATAGAAACATCTCCCGAAATCTCGTCAATTTCTAACCTCAAAATACTAGGGCTTCAAAATACCCAAAATAGTATACCTTCAGGATAGAAATGGTTAAAATTACAGCACTCCTGCCATCGCTTGCAAGATCATTCAGTGGTACATATTTGATCTACAGTACAATTTAAAACATGACACAATTTAGTTATGTATAGGACGACTAAGAATAAACTTTAACGGTTGATGGCGAGTCTCCGCCAATAGCATTCTTAAATAAATCTGAAAAAAAAATATATATATATTTACTATATATTTATTTTACATTGATGTCTGAAATTTTTAAATTCCCAATTGAAATAGTTCATTATTGCTGACTTTGTGTTTATTTGTTATGCAGAATAAAGCAACAGCCATTTTTTGTTCTATAAAGCATTCTAAATTAAAAAGTAAGCCCCGATTTTTACTATAGCAAGATTTTCCAATGTAGCCCAAAATTAGTTACCTCAAATCCACGATAAAGCTTGTGTAAAATCCCAGTGTTTTTCCCTTTCTGACAGAGTCTCACTTTTTAATTTAAAAACATGATTGGTTTCCACACTCTCTTAATATCTTTAACTTTGCTTAAATTGCAATCTCTACTGTTTTCATTTTCAAAGTTAATGAGTAATAATAATTTTCTTGGGTTCTAATAACTAATTCTTCCAAATCTGACAATTCTAATGTCATCACTTATTGTCAAATTTTTTAAATTAGTCCTTCCATTTTAGACTCTCCCATTCGAAACTCCCGACTAAGGGTGGTTCAATTAATGCTGTTACCCATTTCATTTCATTCTCTTTGATTAATATAATTAATTTCTCCATATTTTCCCATTGAAATAGAAACTCCCTGCAAACATATCTCAACTGAGTCAAGAGTATGTATTTAAATTTTTGACGAACTCTGAACCATTGTCCCCTCTAAGAAATCTCTCTTCCATCGAAAATGTTCCTAAGCAAAATTCTTAAACTCTTTTATTTTCAAAATCACAAATTATTTTAAACTATTTTGTTTTGTAACTTCCTTTTTGGTATGTATAACATTTAAATTTATGCATTCATTAATTCAATTAAAATCAGGCTTAACAAACTATTGGATGTTTTTATCCAATATAGAGCTTCCTACTCAACCATATCTTGTCTCGTTGTCTGTAAGAGGAGTACATTAAGGTTGTAATAATATCATTCATTAACCATTTTTGTTAGCTCTATTTTCTAAAACGTTACCAAAACACTTGCTACTCATAAATAAACCCATACGCAAGATCTGTGTGGTTTTCCGCTAAAATTTCATCGAAGTTAAAACTCTAGAGGAGATTTCATTGTCCTTACGAGTATAGATGAATTGCAGGTAAACTGAAACAATGCGAAGTCCAAAAAATCGGAGGTAATAGACTACATGATAGGTCTCAGTAAAAAGAATGATAAAGAATGTGGAAGATTGATATCCTCGCGGAGCTTGTCCTGGATTGCGGATCATAAACTGTTGGTGGCGGATATGAAGATAATAAGAGGGGATGGAAGAGTAAATGAGCAGAAGAAGGAAGGCCACTGTGCCGTAATCATATGTTTAGAGAGTTGGGCGAGAACGCTACAGGCAACGAGACGAGAATTTTTATTTTTATTCGGGTATCGTATCTGATGGAAAATGCATGGTAACCCTTATTTGAGATATGTTGAGAAGATATATATATGAATACTTGCGTGATTCTCAGGGAAGTGGCAGAGAAAACTCTTGGTGTTAAAAAATGTTGTTTTGGAGCAGGGTGAGTGATGGGTTTACTAAATGGAAGTCGATCATTTTACACCATAGAGGCCCCTGAGAACATGAAGTGAAACTAAGAATCCATGTTTAAAATAGCAAAAAAACTCAGATGATAAATGAGTTAAGCTTGAAAAGTAAGAACTATTAAAGATGCAGCAAGGGAGGAATCATGTAAGGCAGGAATGAGGCAGAGAGAATATGACACAAGAGTGTAGTATGAAAAAAGGATGGAGACAGAACTGGATACAATTGGAAGACAAGAGTGAGAAAAGTGATTAACGAGAGATTTGGTATGCGATAGTTGGCTGAAAAGGAAATAGAGCATATTTGAAGGATGGTCGAGAAGTGCGTCATAATTTATTAAAGAAATACAAAAGTGTAAAGCGAATTTATATAACCAAAAAGATGAGGAAGAAACAGAGAAGTTCTCTTATGAGACCGGGAAGAATAATATGATAGATTGGAATTTTTCCACGCCGTATGAAAATATGAATGATGATAACTGACTAAATGTTTAGAAATACAGAGAACAAGAGGAGAAGTGTCTCTGCAACTCTCAGAGGTTATGGAGAGGAGGAGAGGAGGATGGAAGACGGCAGTGAAGCGACTAACTCAAGCCACGCATGGGAGGAATGATGAAGAGGCAATTAAAAAGATGAAGAAGGGCTAACAGCTCCAGGAGAGGATCGGGAGTGGCTGTGAGTGGTGTGGAGGGAGGAGAGGAGTTGAAAGGGAGAATCATCTGTTAAACAGTTGTTGGAGAGAGGGAAAGGTGCCGAAAGATGTGCGCGACTCGAAAGGCCAATAATAGATGACCCTAGGATAAGCCTCGACAGGAAGATGCGTGAGGAGCCCCGCTGTAATAAACTCTACTCAGTGGGGGTTATTTCACTGGATGGTCCGCATCCTGCACGTGATAGCCCCAATTCGCAGTGAGTCACATATGGGTAAAGAGAGGGTTGAGAGGAAGGTCCAGGAGCCGAGCTCGGAGAAAGAACAGTACAGGTTATAGGAAGGGAAGAGGAACGAATCTGAACTTCCTTAAATATCACACTGGAAATGGTCTTCGGAGAGAGTGCTTGGGAATATCTAATAAAGGTATGTACCTGTGATCATAAGTATCGGATATCGTAGTATCGGCCATTTTTGAGTTAGAGTATCCGAGTTATATATAAATGGACCAAATAAGTAATACATTAAGAAAACCCCGCATACTTCTCGTACTCTTTTGAGGTGAAAATTTATATAATTTCTTTATATTCAATAAATAAACTCTAGTTCGATTAATAAAGAATAATTTTACCTCTTAAGTACCCTTAGTTAGGCCAAATTAATCCCGGTTGTTTCTCCGATGTTTCGCTTTTTAACTAATTTTTAGCGTTTCTCCACTTGGTCTTTAGCGTAAAATTTACCTATTTGGACAGTCAAAATTATTATAAAAAAATATTTTGATACAAGATTTATCTACTTGTTTTTGGAGTTGATCAATAGAAATTAATATTTTTTGTACTCAATTTCTGAAGAGAACGATGTTATGTGTTAGTTTTAAGATAGTAAGATAAGATTTTCAACTTTCTGGATTATTCAATTTTTGATATTTTTAGTAAAAATATATGAAATTTTATTGTTAATTAAAATTTAGGTTTAGCGTGAGGGAATAAAATTTTCCTCACTTTCTCCTATATAGAGATTTTATGCAATACTATTTGTTTAATCTGTCGTGGTTTTTTTTATGTGACTTTGCGTAAAAAGGAAGAGGGATGTGTTCGGTTGAGGATATAAATATGGAGTGGATGCGGGGTATTGGTTAAGGAGTAAAGCTCGGAGCGGAAGGCAATTTGTATATTGGATGGGGTTATGAAAGTTATAATCAGCGATTAATACTAAACCAATCACTTTTGACACCATTTATCTTACCACGCCTCACTATTCGTTTACATACTATATCTATCTGATTCCATTCAGAACCTATTTTTTTTTTCAAAAATTTCAAATTTACAAATAAAGGAAAACACTCATACCTATATCACTATAGGTATAAGCCATTTGTGATAGAGCTTCGTAGAATGAGTAGTCAACAAAGTATGTATCGACGATAGTGGAGTGTATAAGCTAGTGAAACAGTAATTCAATAGATACGCAAATAACCCTATGTGGGTGTCCATATCCAAGAATCATTGTAGAGGCGATGAGGGTGGACTTAAGGAGGAGTAGGTGGCTACTTACGTGTAGAGAATAATGAGGGTTCATAAAGTGATGGTTTTATGTATTAAATTATTTGGATGGTGAGGCACGCTGCGTATGTAGATTATGTTCTCCCTGTGTTAGTCAAATATTGGTGTACTATGGGATAGAGAGGTTATGGAAAGAATTGTAAATAGGTGTGTGCGTGACAAGGAAATGGTTGTTTTTGATAGAATGATGGAATGAAGTGAGAGGATGCAATTTTCCCTACCTATTATAATGTCTATTTTATGATTTGGTATTTGATGTACGGGAAATGGCGTTGTAGAGATTTGCAGAGTGATTTGTTAGATAGATGTTGGCTAGAGAAAGGTGCTCGTAAAAGGAGGGGTTTAATAAGTAAACGTTAGATAAGTATATGACGGTAATGTTGCAGTCATAGACTCATGGATAGTGAATTCAAACTTATTTTGATTTAGATGAGTAAGATAAATAACAAATAAACTTTACAATAAATTATTTAGTAAGCATTATATGATTTGGAGTTGTAGAAAATAGTTAAAGGAATTACCATGAATTGTGCAGAGTTTATGTAGGTAGAGTTGTGTAATCGAAAGGAAAGAGTGGCTGGTGACAATTAAATATTGAATATGATGTATGTAAGTAGTCTTTAGTCTCGCATATGGGTCTTACATGATTGTATGTTGTTACCTGATATTTTTATTGGATATAGTAGCGGGAGGACTATGAGTCTGGTAATAAGAGTATAAGTATCTTAAGGAATGTTCAATGTGTATTCAGAATGTGACACCTCGTTAGTTTAGGGAGCTATATGCTATAAAGTACATGAGAAGATTTATTGATATTCATTAGGAGGAATTCTGCCTTTTATTAAAAAGCCAGTGTTAGGATGTGAAAATAGGCGGTAATCGAAAAAGAGAAATAAAAAATGTAAAGATGAGTATGTTGAGATGGTTGTTGGTCATGTGGAAATGAGGGAATAAATGCTTAAGTGGATGAACGTTATTATAGATCGTGATTTTAAAATGCAGGAATATAAGAAGGGTTGAAGATGTTGCACTATGAGTGATGCGAGTGTTGTTGAAAAACCACGGCGGCGAATGGTGATCAGGATCGAGAAAATGATTGTGTGATTTTGAATGTGTCACAGTAAAGAGAATGAGTAAATGTACGTGAAGGGACAGAAGATGTGTGGAGTATTTGGCAGTGCAAGAATAAAAGTGCTAACAGATAAGATGGAATTTGGTGGAGGTTTGTAGAGGGGGGGGGGTTAAGTATAGGGGTTATTTGATTTGTGGGCGCCACCTGGGTCAGAAGGGTATTTGAAGAACCCTTTACACTGACTATTATACTATAGTGAGGTTCTCGTCGCTAGTCCCGTAAAGATTTATAGGGTGTGATTTTCTGGACTGCGACGAAGTCCTTTACTAATTAATGGTACAGAGAGGGGGGGGGATAAGAGGTAAGGCTGGGCTTTCTTTCTCGAGACTTTTGTGCATGGGATATGGTCATGTACTGTCTATTTTCTTTTAGTCATGGACGCTTAGTTACGTCACCTTACCACCAGTTTGGGGAGAAAAAGGTAGATGAATGAAGAATGTATATAATTTATAATATATACGATATATAGTATATAAGAGAGTATAGATTATTATATAAGAATGTTTAGAGTTGAATTGTAATAATATATGTTTATAGGGTGAATAATATGATATGTGTAGTATATTAGATATAATGAATGATATCATATAGGATAGATTATAGTAGA
>JABUQX010014228.1:0-12500 GCA_015478945.1 Trachelipus rathkii
CCATTGATGGCTCATCTCTACCCTACATTAAAGAACAGAGTTAATATTAATGTCTTTCCCTAGATCATAAGCTAACCAACAGGGCGCAGCGTGCGCCCTCCGCGTGAAGGCTGACAACCCCGCACCCGCAGGTGCGACCCGCCGCGTCCGCGCCGCCGCGTGCGCCCGCAGGCGCAATATTACCCGCCCGCCGCGTGCGGCCGCAGGCGCAATAATCCCGCACGATGAAAATATATATGATATACTACGAGTCATACATTTTTTTTCATACTTAAACATTTCAAAGAATTTCTTGTTCAGAATATACTATGGAGTCATTCATTTTTATTTCATACTAAAACATTTTTATTAAAACATTTTTAGCGAACCTAAAACTGTAACTCATTACAGACATCTTTTATTTTTTACTTGATACTTTTTAATTTATAAATTTTTAAAAAATTGTATGTAAGAAGAAAAACCAGAGTGTCTGAAGTATAACAATTTTTATTTCTACACAATGTACGAATTTATTAAACATTAACTTACATACCTTAAAGCAGTAAATCAGTAATATCAGTAAAGCAATAGAGGTGTTTCCTAACACCTAGGAGGGATTAGTATGCTTTTGTTTTACTGCTTTACTGCTTTAACTCATGTTTTACTGCTTTAACTTTCTGCTTTACTGCTTTTAACTCATGTTTTACTGCTTTAACTCATATATTTATTAACCTTACATACCTTAAAAGCGTCAAATCGTAAATCATAAGAGGTGTTACCTAACACCTAAGGATTAGTATGCTTTTTGTTTTAACTGCTTTACTGCTTTAACTTTCTGCTTTACTGCTTTATACTTTCTGCTTTACTGCTTTAACTATATGCTTTACATTACTTAAAGCAGTAAATCAGTAAAGTAGTAAATCAGTAAATTCCTAACACCTAAGGGATTAGTATGCTTTTGTTTTACTGCTTTACTGCTTTAACTTTCTGCTTTACTGCTTTAACTTTCTGCTTTACTGCTTTAACTCATATACATTACATACCTTAAAGCAGTAAATCAGTAAATCAATAGAGGTGTTACCTAACAACTAAGGGATTAGTATGCTTTTGTTTTACTGCTTTACTGCTTTAAACTTTCTGCTTTACTGCTTTAACTTTCTGCCTTTACTGCTTAACTTTCCCTGCTTTACTGCTTTAACTTTCTGCTTTACTGCTTTAACTCATATGTTTTACTGTTTTAACTCATACATATATTTATTAACATTATGTTTTTTATTTTGTTTTAATCTTTTTTATTTATTTTTTTATTTTTATTATTTATTTTTTATTATTTTTTTATTATTTATTTTTATTTTTATTATTATACTTAGTGTTTTTTACTTCATGCCTATTGTTTTTATTATTTAGAACACACACTTTCACTATGACACTTATACACAGATTCACTATGACACCTTATACACACATTCACTACTGCCACTTACATTTACCCATAGAACACTTAACAGTTTACACTTACTACACACGCGGGTCACACACACAACACACAGCACACCAAGCACACTTTACACTTTACACACATTCAGTATGACACTTATACACACATTCACTATGGCCTTACATTTAGCCATAGACACTTACATTTACCAATAGACACTTACACACAGATTTACGTTACATTTACACTTACATTTACACTTACACACACACTACAGATTTACTTACACTCCCACACAGATTTTAACTTACACACGCAGATTTACTTACACGAAGAACGTATATATTTTATTAAAATTTTATGTTTTCATTAAACACGTACACTGATATTACTCATTAAAATATAACTAAAATTATTTCAAAGTTTCTTAAACTTCTATATATAAATCAATCATTAATCTTTGAACAAAGAAATTTATTATATAACTGTTAATACTTTTTTGTTTATAAATTTTATGACTATCAAGTTTTAAAAACTTTTACTATAATTTTATGAAATTTTATTAAAAACAGATATATTTTTACGTACCTTAAAGCAATAAGATCAGTAAATCAGTAAGGTGAGCCCCTAGCACCCCTCTTACACCAAGCTATGCCACGTTATGTTCTATTGACTTAATGCCTTTACAATCATCTTTACCCATGTAATAAGTATAAAAATAACAAATAAGTTCTTCTCTGTTGAACATAACATTATTTATTAAATCTTTCTAAGTTCTTATTTAAAAATAGCAATTATTCATTTACATTTATATTATTCGCTCGATGTTGACTAAAAATATTTCAAAGTTGTTTTTAAATAATTCGGATTTTCTTTATTATTATTATTATTAGTTATTATTAATCTATGTAACATGACAATCCATCACGAGAAAACACAACAATCCGCACTCCTTACAGATACGAGAACTGACCTCTCTCTGTAAAATGGTTTGAAATACTACTTTAGGCCTAAATTAGGATAATCCTTTTTGTATCCGGGGCGATTTAGACCTAATTCCAGGTCAAAATACATTTCAAACTGACCTTTTCTGTAAAATGTGGTGCAATAACTACGTAGGCCTAACTTTAGGCTAAATTTAGGATAAGCCTGTTTGTATCTGTATCACAGGCTGATTTAAGCCTAATAACAGGTCAAAAGGTAATTCCATGTATTATGACAAGAATCGAGAATCAAATGTTTATTATTATTTTTTAAATAATTTCAAACTGAAAACACTGCTGGATCGGTAAGATTCTTTAAGCAGGTAAGAAGGAAATGTTTACCTTTTGCTTGTGAGTGATTCGGAGTAACTCCTTTATCTCTATATGACGCATCGTTATGTGATTGGTCGAGAAATTATTTTAGTCGCTTTTTGGTTTTACGTAGTGTAAAAACATGTTTTTTTCATGATCTGAATCCTTACCTGTTGATTGGATGAAAAATTAATATTTTATTATCTTTTAGACCCAAACTAATTTTAAAATCATACTCGTTTAGCTGTTAAAGCGGTGCACAAGCTCTCTGGTTTGTAATAAAAGTGTTCTATTTTCCACTAAGTTGTATATCATGAATCAACTTACACAACGTATACCTAGTACAAGACATTATCACCAGTGGGAAATAAAAGATCGCCCGGAAGTAGGGTTTATTCTTATATTAAAAGAAAACCCGATGGATTTTTGAATTTTCAAGTGTGCTTAACCCAATCACGCCTGTTATAATACCAGCGTATTTCGTGAGTCCCAGATGAATACTTTGCGTATACTGTAATCACACTGAGAGTGGCTTACAGAATACTTTATAAACCAAGCCAGCTTTAACTGGACGAAACAGCTTATAGCCTGTGCGAGAGAAACCAGCGATAAGCAAACTTACTCTAGCATTTTATAAAACACAAAACTAATCATTTGGAAGAAGTTAGATTATGGGAGAGGAATAATGAAACAGCAGTATTTGAACCTACATCATTTGGATTCTACATTTCAGGCCTAGCGCAGATGAAATATATGTTAGAGGTACGTAAGCGAATGTTAATACAGATGAAGAAGACATTTGTGTTATCTAATTACGTAACCGTTAATTCATTACATGTTATACCAAGAATACTACGCAATTAAGAAAACCCTGATCGATGATCCTACGCACATCATCGATCGCTTCCTAAGTTCTATAGACGTACAGAAATTCGTTTATCTACTTAGAAAACAATGGCAGGAAAGTATTTATGCACGTAACCCCGAATGTAAATATACTATGATATCTGAGCGGGAACTTTTTACGTATGTGTTAACTGAATGTATTAATGAGACACGAACTATATCATCGATAATGATATAAATGATTGGCATATTTGCAAAGATTTAGAGAATTTTAATATAAAATAATCATAAAACATTAATGTGTAAAATGTAGTGGAAGTGTTTTCCAAATTATGTATACTAAAATCAACGAAAGTAGGGTCAGTAGGTGAACCCATTGCAACATCATTTGTAAATATATTTAACACTCTTGTATATATTTATTTGGCCTTATATCGTAAATAGTATATAATATATGTATGTATAATATTATATATATATATATATATATATATATATATATATATTATATATATAATATATATTAGTATATATATATATATATATATAGTATATATATATAGTATATATATATATATATATATATATATAATATATATATATATATATTATATATATATATTATATATATATATATATATATATATATATATATTACTATATATATATATAATAGTTATTATATATATAATATTATTATAGTATATAAATATATATATATATATATATAAATTACTGTAAGATAATGATTTTTCATTACCTAATTATACAGCAAAGTTTTTATTATCTTTTTTAAACTAATTTTAAATAAATATTTACATGTATGTTAAGAGTTTAAATAAACGAGCCCCAGGTTCAGGATATGAAAAAAACATGTTTTTACATACGTAAAACCAAAAAAGCGATAAAATAAATAATTCTCGACCAATCACATACGAGGTCATATAGAGATTAGGATTACTCCGTCCACTCACAAGAAAGGTAAACATTTCCTTCCTACCTGCTTAAAGGATCTTAACGATCCAGCAAATCTTTTATAAAAAGAATATATTTTTAAAATAATTATTTAAATTTATTCTCGATTCCTGTCTATACTGGAATTACCTTTGACCTGGTATTAGGCTTAAATCAGCCTGGGATGACAAAAAGGCTTATCTAAATTAAGCCTAAATTTAGGTCCCTATACGTAGTTATTGCACCCAATTTTACAGAAAAAGGTCGTTTGAAATATATTTTTGACCTGAAATAGGTTAAATCGCCCTGGGATACAAAAAGGATTATCCTAAATTTAGGCCTAAAGTAGTTATTTCAACACATTTTACAGAGAGAGGTCAGTTTCGTATCGTAAGGAGTGCGGGTTGTTGTGTTTTCTCGTGATGGATTGTCAATGTACATAGCTAATAATAATAATAATAATAAAGACAATAATAAGAGAAAATCCGAATTATATTAAAACCTTTGAATATTTTTAGTTACATCGAGCGAATAATATAAGTGTAAGTGAATAATTGTTATTATTTTAAATAAAAACTTAGAATGATTTAATAAAATACATGTTATGTTAGCAGAGAAGAACTTATTTTGTTATTTTTATACTTATTACATGGCTAAAGATGATGTAAAGCAGTAAGTCAATAGAACATAACGTGGCATAGCTTGGTGTAGAGGGTGCTAGGGGCTGACCTTACTGATTTACTGATTTATTGCTTTAAGGTACGTAAAATATATGTTTTTAATAAAATTTCATAAAATTTTAGTAAAAGTTATTTTAAAACTTGATAGTTATAAAATTTATAAACAAAAAGTATTAACAGTTAATAATAAATTCTTTGTTCAAAGATAATGATTGATTTAATATAGAAGTTTTAAGAAACTTTGAAATAATTTTAGTTATATTTGAATGAGTAATATAAATGTACGTGTTTAATTAAAACATAAAATGTTTTAATAAATTATACGTTATATGTGTAAGTAAATCTGCGTGTGTAAGTAAATCTGTGTGTGAGTGTAAGTAAATCTGTTGTGTGTGTGTGTGTGTAAGTGTAAATGTAAGTGTAAATGTAAGTAAATCTGTGTGTGAATTA
This sequence comes from Trachelipus rathkii, assembly GCA_015478945.1. Taxonomy (NCBI): domain Eukaryota; kingdom Metazoa; phylum Arthropoda; class Malacostraca; order Isopoda; family Trachelipodidae; genus Trachelipus; species Trachelipus rathkii. Next base: position 5,643 of record JABUQX010014228.1, read on the forward strand.
TAGTGTAAATGTAAGTGTCTTGGACTAAGATGTAAGTGTCATAGTTGCAATGTGTGTATAAGTTGGCAATAGGTGAATGTGTGTATTAAGTGTATAGTGTGTGTGTGTGTGTGACCGCGGTGTGTATTATAGTGTAAATGTAAGTGGTCTATGGTAAATGTAAGTGGCATTAAGTGAATGTGTGGTATAAGTTCATAGTGAATGTGGTATAAGTGTCATAGTGAATGTGTGTTCTAAATAATAATAACAATAGGCATGAAGTAAATAACACTAAGTATAATAATAAAAATAAAAATAAAATAATAAAAATAATAAAAATAATAATAAAAATAATAATAAAATAAATAAAAAGTATTAAAATAAAAAACATAATGTTAATAAATATATGAGTTAAAACAGTAAAACATATGAGTTAAAGCAGTAAAGCAGAAAGTTAAAGCAGTAAAGCAGAAAGTTAAAGCAGTAAAGCAGAAAGTTAAAGCAGTAAAGCAGAAAGTTAAAGCAGTAAAGCAGTAAAACAAAAGCATACTAATCCCTTAGGTGTTAGGTAACACCTCTATTGATTTACTGATTTACTGCTTTAAAGGTATGGTAATGTATATGAGTTAATAGCGTAAAGCCAGAAAGTTAAAGCATAAGCAGAAAGTTAAAGCAGTTAAAGCAGTAAAAACAAAAGCATAACTAATCCATTAGGTGTTAGGTAACACCTCTATTGATTTACTGATTTACTGCTTTAAGGTATGTAATGTATATGAGTTAAAGCAGTAAAGCAGAAACTTAAAGCAGTAAAGCAGAAAGTTAAAGCAGTAAAGCAGTAAAACAAAAGCATACTAATCCCTTAGGTGTTAGGTAACACTCTATTGATTTACTGATTTAACTCGCTATAAGGTATGTAATGTATATGAATTAAAGCAGTAAAACAGTGAGTAAAGCAGTAAAGCAGAAAGTTAAAGCAGTAAACATGAGTTAAAGCAGTAAAGCAGTAAAACAAAACTACTAATCCCATAAGGTGTTAGGTAACACTCTCTATTGATTTAACTGATTTATCTGCTTTTAAGGTATGTAATGTTATATGTTTTTAATAAAATTCGTACATTTGTAGTAAAATAAAATTGTTTATACATCAGACACTCTGGTTTTCTTCTTCACATACAATTTTTAAAAAATTTATAAATTAAAAAATATTAAGTAAAATATAAAGATGTCTGTAATGAGTTACAGTTTAGGTTTGCGAAAATGTTTTTAATTTAAAAATGTTTAGTATGAAATAAAAATGAAGACTCATAGTAATATTTGAAAAGAAATGTCTTGTGAAATGGTTTTAAGAATGAAATAAAATGAATGACTGGTAGTATATGATATATAATATTTTTCATTCGTGCGGGATATTGCGCCTGCGGGCGCACGCGCGGGCGGTCAATATTGCGCCTGCGGGCGCACGACGGCGGGCGGGAACGCGGCGGGAAGGGACGCGGCGGGTCGGCACCTGCGGGTGAGGGTTGTACCTTCAGCCGGAGGGGCGCACGCTGCGCCCCCCTGGTGGTTAGCTTATGATCTAAGGGGAAGACATTAATATTAACTCTGTTCTTAATGTAGGGTAGAGATGAGCCATCAAAGATGGAATTTCATCCAAAGATGAATCATCATATAGACGTATCAAAGATGACGTGCATCAAAGATGAGTCATCAAAGATGAACCTTGCAAGAGTTGAAGGCATTATGCCTGAGGACACTCAAAGTTTGAGGTATCAAAAGTTGAAGGCAGTCAAAATATCAGTGTGTGAGTGTAAACGTAAGTGTAATCTGTGTGTGGGTGTGAGTGTAAGTGTATATGGTTTAAAGTAAGTGTCTATGGAGAGTGTAAGCACTTATAAGTGTCCATGTGTGTTAAGTGTCCATAGTGAATGTGTGTAATAAATGTCATAGTGTAATGTTGTAGGTGTGGGTGCAAGTAATATATATATATATATAATATATATACATATATATATATAATATATATATATATATATATATATATATAATAGTATATATATTATATATAATATATATATATATATATATTATAATGCAATTTTTAATATAAAAAAGACTAACTCATAGTAGGAAGTATCCTAGCAGTTTGTATATACACCAATCGAATCCTCATACCTTATAACTAGGGGTAGACACCCGTATTAGGGCTATTCGGGGCTCAGGGGAAGCTAGAAAAGGCTTGAAAAAAAGTGGCACTCAGATTGCAACTATGTGGCACTACACTTGGCCTATGTGGCACTCTTGGCACTGCATTGGCCACTCACTGGGCACTCATTGGCACTCATTGGCACTCACTTGGCACTCACCTGGCACTCACCTGGCACTCATCTAATACTCATAGAACACTAATAGAACATCACTAGATACTTCTTACGGTGATTGGGAACCATCAAGCTTGAACCACCGTGGGTCAAATTGACCCATGGTATCTGGCCAGCCCCTTCTTCGAAGGGTCGTTCAAACAAGGTTTAAGACAACACAAAAAGTGCTAAGTCCCTAAAGGAAGGACAAAAAATTACCGTGGGTCAAAATTGACCCATGGAAGACCAAAGGATTGGTCGTGTGTTTGTACGTGAGTATAAGTGTCAATGTAAGTGTCTATGGGAAAAAATGTAAGTGTTATAGTGAATAAGTGTCATAGTGAATGTGTGTATAATGTGTGTGTGTGTAGTGTGTGTGGTGTGTGTGTGTGTGTGTTGTAGTGTAAATGTAAAGTGTCTAAAAGAAATTAGTGTCATAGTGAATGTGTGTATAGTGTCATAGTGAATGTGTGTATAATGTAAGTGTGTGGTGTGTGTGTGTGTTGTGTGTGTGTGTTGTGTGTGTGTGGTGTCTGTGTGTGTGGGTGTGTGTAGGCTGTTTCAAGTTAAGTAAAGATCTCATACATGCGTCCAGTTAGGAACGAAATATGTGACGGGTGGGACACGAGTGGCCAAAAAATTAGCGTGGCCCAAAATTGACCCATGGTATTTGGCAAGGTCAAGGCCGAAATATCATGGGTACAACAAGGCTAAAGACATCAAAAACGTGGCTAAGCCCCTAAAGGGTGGGCAAAAAATTAGCCGTGGGCAAAGAAATGACGCCATGGTATCTGGCGAAGGTAGGCCGAAATATCTATGGTCAAACAAGGTAAAGACATCAAAATAGGGCTAAGCCCCTAAAGGGTAGCCCAAAAATTACCGTGGGCCAAAATTGACCCATGATATATGGCAAGGTTAAGGCCGAATATCATGGTCAAACAAAGGTTAAGACATCAAAAGGGCTAAGCCCCTAAAGGGTAGCCAAAATTACCGTGGCCAAAATTGACCATGGTATATGGCAAGGTCAAGGACTAAATATCATGGTCAAACAAGGTTAAGACATCAAAAAGGGCTAAGTCCTAAAGGGAGGACAATAAATTACCGTGGGTCAAAATTGACCATGGCAAAAAATTAGGGGGCGTAAAATGGGGGGGCCAATACGTACAACGGTTGCTTACGCAACCGCTTGGCGCAACCCTTCTTGAAGGGTTGCCGAAAAAATTAAGGTTGCCCAAAAATTAGGGTTGCCAACAATTAGGGTTGCCAAAAAATACCGTGGGCCAAAATTGACCCATGGAAGACCAAAGGGTTTGGTCGAAAAATGGTCAAGGCCAAAAAGGTCAAGGCCCAAAAGGTAAGGTCAGGTGAAAAATTCGGCTCAAAAAAAAAAGGTGCAAGGCAGGTAACAAAGCGTGTGGTCAAAATGACCACACTACAATATGGCCCCCCTACTACTTATATATATATATAATATATAGTATATTATATATATATTTTCTTGTTTATGATTCCTCCGAAGAATCTGAATAGATAATCGAAACCTATAGTCAATCTTTCTATTTGTAAATATGCTGGTATCTGCCCTAGAGAGGCCAGACGCCATCCCCCCCGGGGAAGATAATAAAATTATTACTAGTCGCTAGAAATTCTGGCAACAAAAAGAGGTCAAATGTTCCTGGAGGTTAAAGGTAGCTTGACTTGGCGAGGTTGCCATAATTTTCACTATCACTTTTGTTGTAGCTGCTGCTATGAAAGCAACCTTTAAAAAATCGTTTGTTGAAATACTTTGTTAAAAGTTTAAATAGTCCTAGATATTCACGGAGGTCTTGTGTTGGTCGTTAAGCATTGTTATATCGTAAAAGGTTATAATCGTTAACCCTATCGTTGTTATATATTCTAAATAGTGCAACGACTAACACTCGTACGTAACTTTGTGAATTATTCTAACTTACTATAAGTTGCAGTTGAGGAATAGTCCCTTATTTAATTTACATTGACATATTCCTCTTCCTGCAATTATACCAAACTAATGATCTTGGAGGCTAAAACCGGCTTTACAAAACAGTCGTTTCGAGCTGTGAGAAGACCAACAATTTTCTCAATCTGCTTTTCATACAACGTAACATCAAAATTAGGCAAATAATCGACTGCCTTAGCCTCCAGGGATAAAACCTCTAAAATAGTCTTATTTTGCATGTTTGCATTCTTAACCGTTTTCACTTGCTACTCATTGCAAACACCGGCAAAATAATAAAAATACAAAACGATCGTTGATCGTTTTATCTTGAGAAAATTGTGATCCAAGCAATATATGCTTGAGAAATGTTTTTGATTTAACAATTTATCTTGAGAAAATTTGTGTTCAAGAAATTTTATCTTGAGAGAAATTTGTCATTAAAATTTATCTGAGAAAAATTTTGATTCAAGCAATTTTTGCTTGAAAATTTGTTTAGCAATTTTATCTTGAAGAAATTTGTCTCAAAATCGTTTATTTTGAGTAAAATTTGTTACTAAGAGGTTTATTTTGACAAAATACTTCGGTTTACGAGAATAGTAGTTTGCGTTAATTTATAGCTTGCGTTAATTTATAGTTTGCGTTAATTTGTAGTTTGCGTTCATTTGTAGTTTTGTAAGGTTAGAAACTGGAAACTTGTAAGTTACTAGTTTCTCATAGTTTCTAGTTACTCTTAGTTTATTACTGCAGTACGCAGATAACTCAATATAGTTTACCACTGCAGTACGCAGATAACTTAATATAGTTTATCTCTGCAGTACGCAGGTAACTTAATATAAGTTTTATACTTGGCCTGTTGGCTTAAGAAAGTTGTGACTTTTACGTATTCAGAGTTAATAGAATATCAACTTGAGAAACTTTTGTTTTTCATTGCAGATTGCAACTGCATTTATCGTACAAACCTTTTCGAATAGGAAAATCAGTCTCACGTTTTTGTATAGCTTAACAGCTATAGTCACACTTTGCTTAAAAGGTCAAGTAGTCATAAAATACTTTAAAAAGAATATATATTTTATATATATATATATTTCGTTGCGACTTAATATGGAATAAATATACTGTTGCCTTTTGTATTTCTATAAGGAGGATATATTTATTTATAGTAAACCGAATTCTCCAATAAAAAAAAAAAAGAATTTTGCGAAATAAATTTATTTAATCAGTTTGCGTATTTGCATTTTTTTTCGTTTTCGTTTTTTTTTGGTAATTTTTTTTGGGGGTTGTTTTTTTTGTATAATCTATTACGATGTTTTTTGTTAAAATATTTGCGTATTTAAGATTTTGCGTATACTTATATAATATTCGTTTACAAGGATTCTGGATCACATCTGCTCGTACCTCTATTAAAAACGTCTTGCAAGAGTGTATAATCTGCAAGAAATATAATAATTTTGCATACAAGTACCCGCGCTTCACTAATTTTTCAAAGGCCCAAGTAAATTTATTCAGACCATTTAAGCACGTAGGAATTGACTACACAAAGCATTGGTGGGTAAAAGTAAAGGGTTCTAGTCCTGCCCAGAAAATGTTTATCATAATCTACACTTGCTTGAATATTCGTGCGATTTATTTGGATCTTGTTGATGATTTGTCTTCTAAATCTTTCATACAGTCATTCCAGAGATTTGTAAATCGTTTTGGAGTTCCTGATTGTGTATACAGCGATAACGCTCGTTCATTTAGTCAGGGTACAGATTTTATAGAAACTTTTCTAGTATCGGAAAATGGAAGTGAGTTTCTGAGGAGAAATCAAATTGTTCACAAACTTATTCCTTTATATAGTCCGTGGACTGGAAGCATGTGGGAACGTTTGATAAGAGTGGTCAAAGATTGTCTATTCAAGACAATCGGTCGTTCTTCTTTAAATTATTTTGATTTTGTGACAATTTTGTCTGATATTGCTGATGCAATAAATTCGCGTCCCTTGACCTATACGTCAAGCGCAAATGATATTTTGCCACTCACTCCTAACGACTTCCTGAAACCGTTAGCAAAAACCGCCATGGTTCTACCGGGAGATGGATCAGATAGTCAGTTCTGGGATTCTTCCGTGGCTCCGAGAGAGCTTATGAAATCTCTTAAATATTCATCTGTGAAATTTGAAGATTTCCGTACCCGATGGTACAACGAATATATGTTGAGTCTGAGAGAGATTGGTAGAGATCTCTATAACACGAAAAGGGTTAAATTTAATAAAAAAAAATGATGTAGTCTTGATTAAGAGTCCAGTAAAGGAGCGTCCTTACTGGCAAATGGGGATAGTCGAGGATCTCATGTTCGGAGATGACAACAAAGTCAGATCTGTTCATGTCAGAACTCCAGGAGGAGCGATCAATTTATACCCTGTGAAGTATCTATATCCTTTGGAACTTTCTTTGACTCACAGTGGATCAACGTCAAATTTGAACGACGCCCCAGCCCCTCAGGCAACTTCTTCTTCTGTCGATATACCTGGAGGAGTTAATCCCCCTTCTTCGTCTGTGATAGATGCTGCAGGGCCCTCCACAC
>JABUQX010014228.1:22500-48294 GCA_015478945.1 Trachelipus rathkii
TTGTAATATATATTAATATTAGTATATAATATATATATATATATATACTAATATATTAATTATATTATATAGTTATATTATATACTATATTGTTATATTATATTATAATATATATTATATACTATATATATTGATATTACATAGATCACTTTACAAAATATACATCAACGAATTATGAAATGTCGGAGATACATACATATTTAACAATACAGTATTTACGCCAGTCTCTGCGAATACTATAATCTGTAAACCACCTAACCAGTTCGCTCAGTTCTGCAAACGGCTGGGTAGCGCCTGGGGACTGCATTGGTCCTCTACGGGCCCTAGATGACATTAACTCACTCTAATGAAAGCAAATACTCACTTATATGTACTCCCCTTTGCGAAGTGTGCGCGCCCTGGTATATGTCGCGTTCATGATTGGCCGGGCATCATGATAGCTGAAATGCACGGTGTAGACATGTGTATTCCTGAGATAATAATAATGGGAAGTAATACACAATTAAGAGGGTAAATAATTGAATTAATTAATGCTAATTTGATATAGAAAGCAAATTTGCAACTCGTAAGTAATTTTACCGACGGGGCAATGAAGAACTTAATAATGAATAATTAAAATAATAATGATTAATGATGAATTCAATAATAATAATAATAATCAAGCCCGGTAAAATAACTAATAAAAAATGAAATAATCAATAATAAATAATTAATAATATACAATTAATAATTAATTAATGAATAATAATAGATAAATAATAATAATAATACTAATAGTAATAATTGTAAATGTATTTTACAGCACTTATAACAATGGAAAGGTATACGAAGCTTTATCGGATGATAGCTCTTTGCTTCCTGCTCGACTATAAACCCTTTCAGCGGATGGAGCACAGATTAGGTGGCGCCCTTGTTCTGTTTGTTGTTCGGGGGGGGGCTGTAAAATATGCCTCAAAATCTTTTCTATATCCTCCTGGATAGACTGACAGTCGACCCTGGTCTGTTCTCTTATCTTGTATACTAATCATAACGGTTTATTGCTAATGTAATTAGATGTATATTTACTAAATCCAGTTCTTCTGTTCTAATGGAATGGATATCAGCCCTGTTTCGCCTTCTCGTAAGTATCTCAGGGTTTTTAAACATTCGTGTACTGAAGCAGAGTACAGCTTCACTGTACTTTTGGTACAGCTATTTAGTCGTAATAAAGAAGCAGTTGGGCGAAGGTTAAAGGAATCCCTTCCACAACCTAGGTCATTACGCCAAGACCATACGCTTAATCCTCGTGTTAAACCATACGACCAAGAATCACGCTCGGACAGAATTAGATTTGTTCCCTCGCTTCTCATCCTCTGTAAAGTACAATTTGCAACTTCTGTCAATTAGAACGCGCTTAACCCCCTGGACACCACCCAGGATCCTTCTTAACTCGCCTCATACATACCAGAAGTGGATTAAAACTCTATACCGTCATCGTTGTATTCATCGCGCATCATGCGGCGTAGCTTCATCGGGATCTCTTCTCTCTCTCTCTCCTCTCTCTCTCTCACTCTCTCTCTCTCTCTCTCTCTCTTCTCTCTTCACTCTCTCTCTCTCTTCTCTGTCTGCTTTCTCTCTCTTCTCTCCTTCTCTCTCTCTCCTCTCTTCTTGTCGCTCTCTCTCTCTGTAATGCCTTTATCACGTACTAAATTATATACTAATATATTATATAGTATATTTAATTATACATATATATTATATATATATTATATATATAATATATATATACTTAAGTATATATATATATATATATATAATATATTATATATATATATATATTAACCTGTGTCACCGGGCTGAAAAAAAATATTCCCTTCTAAAACGCTTGGCATATAGGCATTAACAAAATGTTGGAACCATGATTTATTGACTTCTCTTGCTCACTCTTCAAGTATTATCGCGTTTTATCACACCCGATATATATATATTTATATATATATATATATCATATATATATATATATTATAATATATTATATTATATAATATATATATATAATATATTATATATATACTATATATATTTAAGGTTATCGACTTCTCGAAGGCTTTATCTAGGAATCCACTGGCCGCTTCACGACCGAAGTAACTATAGCTATTCAGTAAAATAAAATAATTAGGCGCGATGTGGGCTGCAAACATTGCTCGATACAGATCTACATTCTAAAAGGTTTTGGATGAATCCGACACAAAAGCTCCAATAACAGGATAATAATATACTGCTAATAATAATTATAATAATAAACATAGATAATAATAATAATATATAATAATAATAATAATATAATAATAAATATTGCAAAATGTGGTATTGTCTTGCCCCGCTCTGCCCCACCAGCCTCATCAAGCCACCTGCTTTTATTAAATCACAGCACAATCGTAAATATGCTAGGTATAAAAGAATTAAACTTCCCTGGGAAAGTAGTTTTCAGTTATTACCCAGTTATAATGCAGTTTAGAGTTCCAAGCCATGTAAAATTCACTCTAAAATCTTAATTCTCCCACTATCCGAGTTGCCATCCATGAGATTGCGAATGAGTCCCGGTTTACCTCAGCACACTGTGTCGAGAGGGCTGGGAGGTAGGGAATCGACTTCCAGAGCTCGCTCGAGAATTCTTCTTTTTGTAATTCTTTTTGCATCATCTCTACTAGAACGGCGGTGGACTTACGTTTATGTCGGGTAAAGTAAAATAAAAAAATAACTATTGAATCCGACTCCCAAGGAAAAGATGAAAAACGAAATACACTAATGATGCTTTATGCAGTTCCTCTCTCTCTCTCTCTCTCTCTCTCTCTCTCAGAATTAAACGTCTTGAATATATCACTCAAAGGGTCTTTCGAACCCCCGTTTTTCTCCCACCTCTCTCTCTCTCACTCTCTCTCTCTCTTCTCTCTCTCTCTCTCCTCTCTCTCTCTCTCTCTCTCTCTCTCTCTCTCTCTCTCAAAAAATTTTTCGCAACTGACCAGAAATACATTGCATTCATTACTATGTGATTAACAAATCAAATAAAAAATATATAAAATAGAAATAATTAATGTAATAATTTAAAATGTTTTAAGATATTAGTTTAATAATAATAATTTCTCATAATTAATAATAATAATAAAATAATAACTACATAAAATTAATTAATAATAATAATAATAATAAGGAGGAGAGGCAGAGAATGGGAAAAAAAAATGATATGCGAAAAAAAATTCAAAGTTAGAATCGCATTTCATGGCTTTTCATGTTTCTGTTTTGTCCTTGCTGTCCATTGGTCGGAGATTGTCGTTGTTGTTGTGTTGTTAGTTGTTGCTCATGTGGTCGTTGTCTGTTGTGTTGCTGCTGTTCTTGTCCGTGTTACTTTGCTTGTTGTTGTTGTTAATGCCATTGTGACTGTCACTGTTTCTGATGTGGATTTTGTGATGATAAAGAAGCAGAATGGAAAATGGTTCAATGGAGAAGAACATCTTCTCTCTCTCTCCTCTCTCTCCTCTCTTCTCTCTCTCTCTCTCTCTCTCTCTCTCTCTCTCACTCTCCTCTCTCTCTCTCTCTCTCTCTCTCTCTCTCTCTCTCTCTCTCTCATAAAAATTCGCAATGCCTGACCAGAATAACATTGCATTATTAAAAATATTGAATATTATTGGCAAATTGAAAAAATATATAAAATAGAATGATTAATTGTAATATTTAAAATGTTTTAAGATGGAGATAATAATAACTAATTAATAATACATAATTTAAAAAAATTATTTAAATTTTTGTGCTCCAAATAATAATAATTATAATAATAATAATAATAATAATAATAATAATTAATAATAATAATTAATAATAATTAATAAATAATAATAATAAGAGGTAGAGGACGAAGAATTGGGGATAAAAAAAAAAATCAAATTAAATCGCATTCATGGCTTTCATGTTGCTCTGTTTGTTGCTGTTTTTTGTTGTTGTTGCTGTTGTTGTTGTTGCTGTTTGTTTATGTTTGTGTTGTTGTTGTTGTTGTTGTTGTGTTGTTGTTGTGTTGTCTGTTTTTGTCGTTTGTTGTTAATGCCTTTGTGACTGTCACTGTTTCTGATGTGGAATTTGTGATGAAGAAGCAGAATGGAAAATGGTTCGATGGAGAAGAACAATCTCCTCTCTCTCTCTCTCTCTCCTCTCTCTCTCCTCTCTCTCTCTCTCTCTCTCTCCTTCTCTCTCTCTCTCTCTCTCTCTCTCTCAAAATTCGCACTGAACAACAATACTTCGTTTTCATTACTATGTGATTAACACAACTCAATGGAAAAATATTATATAAATAGAATGATTATATTATGTTAATAATTTAAATTGTTTAAGTATTGGAGCATGTAATTTGCAGTGAATGAGCATGTTATTATATATATAGTATATATATATATATACCTATATATATATATATCCTATATATATATATAATCAATATTTATATTATTATAGTATATACTATATAGTAATCTATTTATTACTAATAGTAGTAGTATATATATATATTATATATATTTATATATATATATAGTATATATATATTAATATATTATAATCTAGCTTATAGTTGTTAGATTGCTGTTGTTGTGGTTGTTGTTGTTGTTTGTTGTTAAATATATCAAACGTTTGTCGTCGTTGTAAGCTTAGATGAGGATCCTTGGGCTGGGGTTTGTTGTTGTTGTGGATTCTGCTTGCAATAACTCAAGGCTTTACTGGTTTCTGATGTAAGAAGATTATGTTTGTATTGGCATTGGTTGTAGATGGTTTTGGCTTGCTGTCGTGGATGTGTTGCTGTGGCTGTTGCTTGCCTGTTTGCTGTTTTTTGTTGTTTTCGTTGTTGTTGTTGCTGTTGTTGTTGTTGTTGTAAGCTGTAGAGGAGGATCCTTGGCTAGGGTTGTGCTTGTCAGATTTCTGGTTTGTAATTAAACTCGGGGCCTTCACTTGGTTCTGATGTCATGAAGATTATGCTTGTGCTTGGGGTTGGCGTGTAAACTGGGCTTTGCCTTGTTGTTGTTTGTGTTGTTGTGGATCTGGTTCTGTACTGCATTAGCTCAGGTTTCATGACTTCAGATGTTAGAAGATGATTAATTGTGTGGCCATTGTTTTTGTGACTTGTTTGTTGCTGTTTGGTGGTGATTCTGATTGTATTAACTCTATGCTACAGCGGTTTCAGTGTGTGTGTGTGTGTGTTGTGTGTGTGTGTGTGTGGTGTGTGTGTGTGTGTGTGTGGTGTTGGGTGTGTGGTGTGTTGTGTGGTGTGTGTGTGTGTGTGGTGTGTTGGTGTGTTGCAATATTGCAATACTGCATCGATTGCATCGATGCATCGATGCATCGATGCATCGATGCCTCGATGCATTAATGCATTAATGTAATATGTTCTTTTACATAGGCTTTTTTTTTTTTTTTGATGTGATACATTTTTGTTGTTCTGTTTGTCTTGCTGTCATGGCTGTGATTGCTGTTGTTGTTGTTAATGTGTTGTTGTTTGTTGCTGATGTTGTTGTTGTGTTGTTGTTGTGTTGTTGTTGTTGTTGTTAGCTGTTGTTTGATGTCATTGCCTTTGTGACTGCTGCTGTTTCTGATGTGGAATTTTGTGATGAAGAAGCAGAATGGAAAATGAAGAAGAAGGAAAATTAGGTTATATTAAAATATTTCGTACTTTGTGTTTAAAACATGATAATAATTAATAATAATAATAATAATAATAATAATAATAATTTAATAATAATAATTAATAATAATAATAATAATAATAATAATAATATATATCATATATATATATATATATATATAATATATTATATATATTATATATATATAGTATATATATATATATAGTACTATACTAGTTATATATATATATAATAGTATACTAGCCATCATTAGTTAATATACTATACTCATCTCGTTATATATATATATATATATCTATATATTTTTATGATAATATACTAAAAAAAAAATATTTAATTTTAAAGAAAAGAAATTAAAATCAAAGCTCTCGGGCATAATCTTATCGGTCAGAAAATCGGAGAAAAGGTAATTAACCGTGAACTGAAAGGATTAACTTTTCTTCGATTTAAGCATTTTAACCGCAAACCCTATTAGACTAATTCCACCTTGAAGCTCACAAAGCATGCATGGAATGAAAATTTTTATTCATTTATTTTCATATTTAATACACATTTAACTAAAATTTTGTATTTAAAATATGAATTTAAATAAGGTCTGAAAGGCGCTTGCACGGTCAGATAAGCTCGTTATACTTACCTGGTGATCACCGTGATGAAGCAGCCGAAAGGACGGGATTCGAGTTCCATCCCTTCCAATTTTATATTATCACAAGGTGGAGGGATGGGGTAAGGAGTAGTAAAACCCCCCATCTCCTCAATGACAATGCGAACTAAGACGAAACGAGTATACCAAACCGCGGTGGCGGCAAGAGGCAGAGGCAGAGCGGGAAAGCGGGACACGGCTGCGCGAGGCGCGGGACCAAGGCGGATCCAAAACGGGGCGCGCGCGGAAAACAAGTGTGTGTGCGGTGGCGGGGGCGAGAGAGAGTAGTATGATTGAATGTTATGTAGGTCATGGCAACAAACAAAGGGGGTAGGGTAAACAGCTGAGAAGGTAGGGGGTAAAGCAGGATGGTGGGGGATCTATTCAGAGAGAGACACAATGATAAAAAGGGGGTGCTCGTGTGGGGGTGTTCCGTGTGTGTGTGTAGCCTCCTGTGTGCCTGTGATTGTGAATGTGTATGTAGTGTTTAAATGACCCCATCTCGTGTACACGTGTGATGGACTGCGTCATCAACATAACCACTCGAATGTGCACACCTACGGTGCGCACGCACATAAGTAAATATATAAAAAAAAAAAAAAAGGGGGGGGGGAAAGGGGGGTAGGGTAAATAATAATAATAATAATAATAATAATAATATATACTCATATACGTACATAAAAATTACTTACATTCAAAAATACAATCATATGTACGCGAGCTTCGCTCGCTGGATTTCGTGCAACATTGCAAATGTTGCTTCGCAACATTTGCAATGTGGCACTCAATCTCTGCAATGTGGTTTTCTCTATCTCGTACTGGTTACTACTAACGTTATAAGCTTGGCTAAACATCTTCTCAATGAAGACACTAGGACTAGATGAAGGAGAGCATAAGTATTTTGTTACAAGGTCTGGAAGATAGTATGTTTCTTAAATTCCATAAATTTAAGATATTTTATGGTTATAATTGTAAAATAATCGAGTAGGCTTGTTGAATTACATTTATAGTAAAATGCATGTTATTATTTAAACTTGCTTGCAGGAAATTTGAAAGTTGATATAATAGTATATAAAACTGGTGACTTTCACCCATGACAATTCAGTATATGCTACTAGTTAATATTTTATTAATATTCGTATTAATTATTAAAAACTGGCAAGCATATATTTTCGAGTCTATAAAATTTTATTATAATAGATTTTTCAATATTTCTCTACAACTCACTGGCCGGAGGATATGGGGAGAAGTGGGGAAGGGAGCTCTTCCCTCCGTATCCTCCGACTGGTGAGTGGTGGAGAATATTGAAATATCGATAATAATCGAATTTTATAGACACAGAAATATATGCTATCCAATTTTTAATAAATCTTTAATTTTTTTCCTCTCTTAACTTTTATAAAATTTCCTAATTGGCAACAACTCATCATATTCGATGAAATTGTTGCCATCAACCGAGTTCTTTTTGCCCAAGTTGTTGCAATTTTCTTCTAGAAATCATAGGTATATTTTGCTAATTTTTTTTGCATTTGGATTCTATTTTAATTATTCCAACGTACCTTAGATTGTTGTTTACGTTGTTTTCTACTTTATAAGATATAATAAATTTAGTTTTGACCCATTTAAAGTTGTAATTTAAAAAAGAAATATTAAATATAAATGTTAGTTTAAAGATAATATATAAATCTATAAAATCGTTTGCAAAAAGAAATTGAGATGTAAATATTAAATACGTGAAACTAAATTCAAATATAAATGTTACAGCTTAAAGAAAAATATATCTAAATAATAAAGTTAATGCACACAAAAGAAAACGAAATGTGAATTTTAAATATTCGAAAATATAAATGTTTGAGCTTTAATAAAAAAAAATGTAAATATAATAATTGACGCTTACAAAAGAAAATGAGATTATATATATATATATATATATATATATATATATATATATATATATATATATATATATATATATATATATAATATATTATATATTTTATATATATATATATATATATATATATATAATACTATATATATTATAAAAATATTATATATATATATATATATATATATATATATATATATATATATATATCAGTTTTAATGAAAAATATTAAAATATAATATATTATGCACGTTGAAAGCAATAAAAGGCTGAAAAACACTAAATGCTAAAAAGAACGATAAACATTCGAGTATTATCTCGGGTTTAATTATGTCAATCTCTAGATTTATAAATACAATAAGTCGTTTAAATCACCTTTGATGAAATGTTTTAAAGTTTTTGATAGATTTGATAGATAATGTAAAGTATTGTTAGATATTGCTATGTTAGCAGATGATGTTATGAGAGTATTTATTCGTAGTTCAGTATTTAAGATATGTTAGGATGTAAAAAATTTTGTTAGGTTTTTATTAGATATTATTACTATGTTAATGTTAAATTAACACTGAAATGCTATAGATATGATAAAAAAGTTAGGATAGGTTAGGCTTTGTTGGGTAATCTTAGGTTAGTTACCGTTGATATGTAGGGAACTATGTTAATGTTGGCATTTATTCATAGTTTAGTAGGTTAGATAAGGTTAGGTTATGTAATGTATTGTTAGATATTGCTATGTTAGCAGATATTAATAAGTTAAACTATATTTAGCATTTATTTGTAGTTCAGTATGTTAGATTGGTTAGCTTATTATAAATTTTGTTAGGCTTTGTTAGATATTATAGTGAAAATATAAAGTGAAACAATGGTTAAATGTTAATGTGTATATTTCAAGTTATATTTTTATATAAATTATATACTATGGAAATGTTTTCAGGTTTCCACGTAAAAAGAACTTTTATTTATGCTATGTTTAAATGAAAGGTTAGTTTGTAATACAAAAATGATGTCCAAATGTCCCATGAAGCAGTAAATCAATAGATAACGGAGAGGTGAGAGGGTGGATGGGTGGTTTGCGGTACTGCTTTACTGTTTTAAGGGTTAATAAAGCACATTTTTAATAAAAAAAAAAAAAATTTAACTTTTTAATAATAAAACAAATTTCTAATAAAATTTTTAAATTTAAAAAAAATGTAAATTTTTTTTAATTTTTTAGTTAATGTTAAAAAAATATAAAGGAAACAAATTTTTTAATAAAGTTTTGTAAATTTAATACTAAAAGAAAAATATTGTAGAGCTAGCCTGTTATGAGATTCAAACTATCATTTCACGCACTGTGGTCAGTGTCGGTTTTCCAGCAGTTTTACCGCCTCTTTCTTTACTTTAACCTACCAAGCCTTTGATGAAGAAGTCTGTTACAGTAATTCTATTATTTCGATGGAATTCTTTATTTTGTGGCTTTCAAAGGTGAGCGATGATATATATATATATATATATTATATATTATATATATATATATATATGATGATATATATTATATATATGTTTTTTTTAAATATATAAAATATAATATATATTATATATATATAGTATATATATATATATATATATATATATATATATATATATATATATATATATATATTAAAATTGGTGATTTTTATTTTACTACCGTTCTTTTGATAGGCCTGCAGTTTATAATAGCCAAAAAGGCCAAGCGTTAAGTGTGTTTTATTTATATCATAGTTTATTACAAATTATTTACAATACCTTAGGCTTTGGAAAATTGACTTTTTTCAATAGTCAATTTTCTCACTTGTCCCAGCTATGGCTACTCGGGACCTATGTTCAATTTTTATTTCATATATTTTATATTTGGGAAAATTGGCCATCTTCGAATGTCAGTTTTTACCATTGAACCAATTGCGGCTGCACAGGAACGCTGGCCAAATTTTTATTTATTTAATTTTTCTTCGTAATTCCGGAGAAAATCATTCTTTGTACACCAAATAAATTTCTACCGGAAAAATTTGACTTAGGTCTAAATGAACTTATGTTCAAATTTTCCTCCTTACACCTACACTTACACACTATACAACATGTTATTGTCCTTTCATGTAGTCCCAGGGGTATGTCGGGGAATGCTACTTAGATTAACATTAGTTAACTATATATATTTGGTACTTATATTTAAACTTAACTTAGGTTAACTGAACTTAGGTTAACGGAACTGAGGTTAACGTAACTTAAGAGAACGGAACTTAGGTTAACGGAACAAGTTAACGAGCTTAGGTTAGACTAGACGTTAGTACGAACTTAGGTTACGGACTTATTAACGGAACTTAGGTATAGTATAGTAACAGAAACTCTGGTATCGTTATAGGTAACGGAAACTTAGGTAATATATATATATTTATCTATATATATCTATATATACCTTGTAACTGGAACTTAGGTTACAGGAACTTAGGTAACTGAACCTTAATAACGACTTAGGTTAACGAACTTGGTTAACGTATCTTAGTTACCGGAACTTAGCGTTAACGTACTTGGGTGTACGGAAACTTAGGTTAACGGAACTTAGGAACTAACTAGGTTAAAGTAATGAGGTTAATTATACTTGTTAACGGAAGCTAGGGTGTATTTGGTTAAGGAACTTAGGTTAACTTAACTTAGTTAACGGAACTTAGTAACTTATGTAAATTATACAATCCATTGATTTTTTAAAAAGCTTTAAAGGTTTTTTTATGGAGATCTGAATTAGTAACGATGTGAGTTAATGAGACTTAGGTTAACGGACTTAGTTAAGGAACTTAGGTTAACGGACTTGGTGAACGTCGAACTTAGAGGTTTACGACTTAGGTTACGGAACTAGTAAAGGAATTATTATCTTAACTTAGTTAACTTACTTAGGTTAACTTAACTTAGGTTACATTAACTTAGGTTAACGGAACTAAGTAACCTAATCTAACCGGACTTAGGTTAACTTAACCTAGGTTAACAAAAAGGTTAACGAAACTTAGTTAACGGAACTTAGGTTAAAGGAACGTAGTTTAACGGAACTTAGGTTAAGGAAGTAACTTAGCTTAGTTAAGTAACTTAACTTAGTTAACTTAATTTACGTAACGAATAGGTTAACGGACTTAGTAACTAATATTTAACGGAACTTTAGTTAACTTATATTAGGTATACGAAACTAGGTTATATTATACTTAGGTTAACGAACTTGGTTAACGAACTTAGTTCGTACTTAGGTTAACGGAACTTAGTTAAATATTACCTAACTTTAACGGAACTTAGTCACTTACTTAGGTTAACGAACTAGCGTCAACAACTTAAGGTTACCGGTTAACTTTATGATGTTTAACTATTATACGACAGTAGACGGTGAACGAACTTAGGTTACACTTAGTTAACGACTATATATCGAAACTTGATATTAGGTTAAGACCTAAGTAACGAACTTAGGTTACTATACTTATGTTAACGAACATATGTTAACGGACTTTAGGTTAACGGAACTAGGTTAACGGAACTTGGGTTACGGAACTTAGAGATAACTAGGTTAACGTAAATTAGAACTTAACTAGTAACTTAACTATTTAACTTAACTTAGGTTACAACTTGTTTATTCATATTACAATTCTAAGTTTTATTAAGAATTTCAAATCGATCTAACTTATTACACTTAGTACTTAACTTAGTAACTTAACTTAATTTACGGAACTAGGTACTTAACTTAGAGTATAAACGAAGCTTAGGTTAAAGGAACTTAGGTTAACTTAACCTAGGGTAACGAACTAGGTAATCGAAGTAGTACGGAACTTTATGTTAAGAAACGTAGTAACGAATTAGGTTAAAGGAACTAGTTAAACTTTAACTTAGTAAACCTTAACTAGTTAACTTATCAGGTTAACTTAACTTAGGTTAACTGAACTTAGGTTAACTTATATTATTTTTTTAACCGAACTTAGGTTAACGGAACTTAGTATAAACTTAGGTTAACGGAACTTAAGTTAACTTAACTGAATTAAAAACTTATATTTTACGTAACTTAGGTACGAACTAGGTAACGGAACTTAGCGTTAAGGACTTAGGTTACGAACTTAGTACGGAACTTAGGTTAACTTACTTAGTTTAATAGGAACGTTAGTTATATATTACGAATTACGTACGGACTTAGTACTTATATAGGTTAACGAACCCGTAGAACTTAATGTAGAAATACAATATATTAATCTATAATATTTTGTTACGAACTTAGGTTAACAAACATAGTAACCTAATCTAACCGGACTTAGGTTAACTTAACCTAGGTTAACACTTAGGTTAACTTATTTAGGTTAATGGAACTTAGGTTAACTAACTAGTTAGAGAAGTAGTAACTTCGGATTTATTATAACTTGTTAACTAACTTTAAGGTTACGAACTTAGGTTAACTAACTTAGCTTATATATAGGTAATATATGGTATACTAATATTTTGTTAACGAATAGTACTTAACTTTAGGTTAACGAATCTTAGGTCTACTTAACTTAGTTAAAGGAACTTTATGTTAACATTAGACTTGTGTTATATCGTAACTGTAGTTAAGCGAACTGGTTAATTATATTTTTTATCTTATCGTGTGAGGTATATCTTATTATATATAGATATATACTTAGGTAATATGTATATAATTATATTATGGACGAACTTAGTTAGGCGTTTGTGTAGAGAGTATGATAACTTAGGTTAAAGAACTTAGGTTAAACTTAACTTAGGTAATTAAATTAGTTAACTGAAACTTAGCGTACATAATTACGTTAACGGAACTTAGTTAACTATATTACGTTAACGGACTTAGGTACGGGAACTTATCATCTTATTTAATTAATTAGGTTAACGGAACTTAGGTTAAGAACTGAGCGTTTACGCAACTAGGTTAACGAACTTAGTAACGGAACTAGGTAAAACTTAGTTTCTTTACTTGGTTAACTTAGAATTATATTTAATATATATATATATATTATAACTTAGGTTACTTAACTTAGTTAACTTAACTTAGGTTTAAATAACGTTAGTTATATAAAGAACTGGTTACTCTAACTTATGTTAAACTTAACTTAGTAAGGAACTTAGTTAACTTGAATAATAACTATATATTATACTATATATTAACTACTATTAGGTTACCGAACTAGGTTAAACTTAAACTTAGATACGAAGAATTAGTTGTATAACTTAACTTAGGTTAACGCGAACTTAGGTTAACTTAACTAAGGTTAAAAAACTTATTTTATGTATTGTTTGTTCAACATTGGTACTTAAATATGACTTTAATCAAAGAAACGTAGGTTAACGAACTTAGGTTTACGGAACTAGTAATATATCTATATATTATATATTCGAACTTTGTAACGAACTTAGGTTAACGGAACTAGGTTAACGAACTAGGTTAACGGACATAGTAACGGAGCTTAGAACGGACTTGGCGTTAACGACTTAGTGTTACGGACTAAGGTTAACGATTAGTTAACGGAACTAGTATAACTTAACTTAGGTTAACGGAACTTAGGTTAACTTAACTTAGTTAAAGGAACTATGTACAGAACTGGGGCAGCGGAACTTAGTTAACTGAACTATAGATATAACTATAGACGAACTAGGTAACGAACTTAGGTTAACTATCATTAGTTTATTATACTTAGGTAACTTTATATATTAGGTACGGAACTTAGTTAACGGAACTTAGGTTAACGAAACAGGTTAACGGAACTTAGGCAAACGGAACTTAGGTTAACGACTTAGGTTACGGAACTGGGTTAATCGGAATTAGGTAACGAACTAGTAACTTAACTTAGTTAAAGGAACTTAGAACTTAACTTATTAACGACTAGTTAACTTTAACTGAGGTTAACGGAACTTAATTAAGAAAACGGAACTTAGTTAACTTTACTTAGGTAACGACTTAGTAAACTATATTAGGTTTAACGAACTTAGGTTAACGAGAATATTACTATTATCGGAACTTAGGTTAAAGAATTATAATTAGTTACGAACTTAGGGTTACGACTTGGGTTAACGAACTTAGGTACGGAACTATAGGTTAACGGGATGAGTTAAAGGAATTAGTTTATCTTACTTAGGTTAACTTAACTTAGGTTAAACTACTTAGTTAACTTAACTAGTTTAACGAACTTAGGTTTAACTTGTTACGGAACTTAGTTAACGGAACTTAGGTACGAACTTAGGAAAGAAGTAGGTTAAGGACTTAGTTAAAGGAACTTAGGTTACTTAACTTAGTTAACTTAACTTAGGTAACTAACTGAGGTTAACGAACTAGTTACGTATTAGGTATAATAGGTTAACAGAAACTTAGTTACTTATACTATTGGTAACGAAACTTAGGTTACGGAACTTAAGTTAACGAAACTTAGTTAACGGGACTTAGTTAACGAACTTAGTTAAGAACTTAGTACTTAGTGTAGGATACCTAGTAACTTACTTAGGTTACAGACTAGGTAACGGAACTTGGTCAACTTAACTTAGTTAACGGAACTTAGGTTAACGGAACTTAGGTTACCGGAACTTAGGTTAACGGAAGGTTAAACGAACTTAGGTTAACGGAACTTAGGTTAACGAACTTAAATTAACGGAACTTAGGTTAACTTAGGTTAACGGAACTTTTGTTAACGGAACTTAGGTTAACTTATATAGGTTAACGACCTAAGGTAACGTACTAGTTAACGAACTTAGGTTAACGGACATAGGTAACGAACTTAGGTTAACGCGAACTTAGGTTAAACGGAACGTGGTTAATCGGAACTTAGGTTAAGGACGTAGGTTAACGGAACTTAGGTAATAACTTATATATATATTATATTAGGTTAACGGAACTTGGGTTAACGGGACTTAGGTAACGGAACTTAGGTTAAAGGAATAGGTTATCTAACTTTATATATATCGGTTAACTCACTTAGGTTAAATTAACTAATTTAACGGACTAGTTTAACTTACTTAAGTTAACGGACTTAGGTTAACTTTATGTATTAGGTAACGATTTAAATACGTAGGTTTAACGGATTATAAAGAGCGTGTAGAGGGTAACTTAGTAAACTTAACTTGTTACTTACTGGTTACTTAATTAGTTAACGTAAACTAGGTTAACTTATATTAGGGTTAACGGAACTAGGTTACGGAACTAGATAACGGAACTGATATATTATTAGTATCTGGGAATTAGGTTAATTAATCTAGTTAACTGACTTAGTTAACTTAACTTTAGGTTAAAGGAACTAGGTTATTTTATACCGAATCTAATTACCTAAGTCCTTTACCTAAGTAGTAACTAAGTTCGTAACCTAAGCTAGTTAACTAAGTCCGTAACCTAAGTTCGTTATCTAAGTTCCGTTACCTAAGTCCGTTAACTATATAAAGTTACTAATTTCGTTAACCTAAGAATAACTATAATACCTAATTAATTTACCAAGTTAGTTAAAACCTAAGTTGCCTTTAACCTAAGTTCGTTAACCACTTTTCCATTTACCTAAGTCGTAACCTAATCGTTACCTAAGTTCCTTAACTATGTTAGTTAACCTATTTATAATTCGTTTAACCTAAGTTAAGTTACAAGTTCCCGTCAGAAAAGATAAGTTACCTAAGTTAAGTTTAACTAAGTTAAGTAATATAAGATATTAAGTCGTTACCTAAGTCGTTAACCAAGTCGTACTAAGTTCTTTTATATCCTAGTAGAGGTTAA
This sequence comes from Trachelipus rathkii, assembly GCA_015478945.1. NCBI lineage: Eukaryota > Metazoa > Arthropoda > Malacostraca > Isopoda > Trachelipodidae > Trachelipus > Trachelipus rathkii. Next base: position 38,433 of record JABUQX010014228.1, read on the forward strand.
ACCTAAGTTAATTAAACCTAAGTTCCTGTTAACCACGTTCCGTAACTATTCTGTGTTATACTCAGTTCGTTTACCTAAGTTCGCGTAACTAAGTTCCGTTAACCTATGTTCCTTAACCTAAGTTCCGTAACCAAGTTCGTTAAACCTTACGTCCGTTACTAATATTAGTTAACTAAGTTCCTGTACAAAAGTTCGTACCTAGTTTGTTAACTAAGTTCCGGTTACATAAGTTCGTTTAATATATTTTATATAGTTCCGGTACCTAGTTTCCGTGCACCTAAGTTCGTTAACCTAAGTAAGTTTACCTAAGTTCCGTTACCTAAGTTCCTTAACTAAGTAAGTTAACCTAAGTAAGTTAGCCGAGTTAAGTTAACAAGTTCTTTACCTAAGTTCTTAACTAAGTCCGTTACCTGATATAACCGAAGTTCCGATTGAACTAGTTTCGTAACCTAATTTAAGTTACTAAGTTTTCGTTAACCTACAGTTAGTTAACGCGTATTATATCGTTTAACTTAGTTCGTTTAACTATTAAATGAAGCACTAAGTTAGTTAACCTAAGTTAAGTACCAAGTTCCTTGACTAAGTTCCGTAATAACTACGTCTTTACTAGTTCCTGTTAGCGTGAAGTCCTTACTAGAGTTCGCGGTTAACTAGTTAAGTAACCTAAGTTCGTTAACTAAGTTCGTTAACCTAAGTTAGTTAACTAAGTTATGTAAGTTAACTAAGTTTTCCTTTAACCTAAGTTCCGTTACCTAAGTTCCGTTAACCTAGATTAAGTTAACCTCGTTAACCTAAGTTCCGTAACCTAAGTTTCGTTAACCTAAGTTCCGTATTTAAGTTCGTTAACCTAAGTTAAGTTAACTGTTAAGTTAAAATAGTTGCTTACTAAGTCGTTAACTATATAAGTTAACCAAGTCGTTAACTAAGTTAAGTTACCTTAAGTTAACTTAAGTTAACGAAACTTAATTAAGTTAACCTAAGTTCGTTAACTAAGTTAAGTATAACCTAAGTCTATATATTAATTATCTAAGTTCGTTACCAGTTCGTTAACTAAGTCGCTTACCAATTCGTTAACCCATAACCGTTACCGAGTTCGTGAACCTAAGTCCGTTAACCTAAGTTCCGTTAACCTATATAAGTATTTTAAGTTCCGTTAACCTAAGGTAAGTTAACTAAGTCGCGTTAACAAGTTCCGTTAAACCTAGTTCAGTTAACCTAGTTAGTTTACCTGTAAGTTATACCTAAGTTCCGTAACCTAGTTCCCTCCCCAAGTTCTGGTAACTCTCCTGTACCTAGTTTAAGTTAACTAAGTTCGTAAACTAAGTTAATTTAACCTAAGTTCCGTTAACCAAGTTCCGTTACCTAAGTCCGTGACTAAGTTCCGTTACTGTTCCGTTAACTAAGTCGTAAACCGAAGTGCGGTAACCCATTCCCGGTAACTAGTTCCTATACTAAGTTCCGTTAACTAAGTTAAGTTAACCTACTATTAAAGTAACTAGTTCCGTTACCTAAGTTCCGTTTAAAACCTATTCCTTAAACCTACGTCCTTATAACCTAAACGATTATTATATTAACCTAAGTTCGTTATACTAATTCCGTTAACCTATTCGTTAACCCTAGTTCCGTTACCTAGTTCCGTAACTAATATAAGTGAAATAAGTTCCTTTAACCTAGTTAAGTTAACCTAAGTTCCGTAAACCTAATTAAGTTAACCTAAGTTCCGTTACCTAAGTTGCCGTAATCTTGTTCCGTTAACTAAGTCGTTACCTATTATAAGTTAACTAAGTTCCGTTAATATTAACTTAAGTTTGTGTAACTAAGTTATGTTAACCTAAGTTAGTATAACTAATCCTATATCTAAGTTCGGTTACTAGTTATTAACTAACGTAAGTTAACTAAGTTCTTAGAGAATCCCATACCTTGATAGCTCAAATCTATCTAATTCAACTTAAACAACCTAACCAATTTAGTTAACTAAGTTAACTAAGATAGTTACCTAAGTTAAGATAACCTAAGTTCCTTTAACCTAAGTTCGTTAACCTAAGTTCGTTAACGTATAAGTCGTTAACCAAGTTTGGTAGTAGTCCTGTGAATAGTTACCTATCTAAGTCGTTAATATTCCTTATATATTAATTTCCGTGAACTGAGTTTGTAACTTAAGTAAGTTGGAGTGTAAGTTAAGTGTACTAAGTAAGTTACGTAAGTGCCCTTTAAGCCTAAGTTCCGTTAAACTACGTTCCTTTAACTATATTATTATCTTTATATTAAATCAATTATCCATTTAATTATATATTTTTTTTTCGTTAACAAGTTAAGTTAACCTAAGTTAGGTTAACCTAAGTTAAGTAACCTAAGTTAAGATAAACCTAAGTTCCTTTAACCTAGTCGTAAGCCCTAAGTTCGTTACTATAGTTAGTTAAACCTAAGTTCCGTAAACTAATTAAGTAAACCTAATTCCGTTAACCTAAGTTAATGTATACTATATCTATATATCGATTCACCTAAGTTCGTTAACCTAATTCCGTAATTCTTTATAATTGTGAGTGATACTAATCTGTATATTATTATTATTATTCTTAAGTTAAGTTAACCTAAGTTCGTTAACCTAACTAGTTAACCTAAGTTCCGTTACCTAAGTTAAGTTAACCTAAGTCGCTAACATAGTAATATCTAACTAATTTCCATAACCTAAATAAGTTAACTAGTTCCGTTACAAGTAAGTTACCTAAGTCGTAACCAATTTCGTTAACTAAGTTCCGTTACCTAGTTCGTTAACAAGTTCCGTTAACTAAGTTCGTTAACTAAGTTCGTTACCCAAGTCGTAAACCTAAGTTAGTTAACCCTATGTTCCTTTAACCAATATAAGTTACCTTAAGTTCCGTTAACCTAGTTCCGTAAACCTAAGTTCCGTTAACTACCGTTCTTTAACTAAGTAAGTAACCTTAAGTCCCGTTAACCTAAAGTTTCTGTTAAACCTAGTTCGTTAACCTTAAGTTCCGTTACCTATCTCGTTATATTATGGTAACCTAATATAAGTTAACCTAAGTTCTGTTAACCAAGGTAACCTAAGTTCTTTATATAAGCTAAGTCCGTTAACCTAAGGCCGTTAATCTAAGTATCCGTTACTAAGTCGTAACATAATATAGTTAACCTAGTTCCGTTATACCTAGTTAAGACTAAGGTTAAAGTTAACTAAGTTAAGTTTACCTAAGTTAAGCTCCCTTATTTCCTCTAACCTGAACTCCGTTATCCTAACTTCTGTTTCTTCTTATCAATTTATACAAGTAAGAGGGTTAATGTTATACAGGTATTAGTTTGTCTACAACAAAGGCAAGGTTAACAGGTAAGTTAGTTAGTATTGTTAATAATATAAGTTAACTAAGCGTAATTACTAAGTTAATGCATAAGTTAAGATAACTTAAGTTCCTTAACCTAATCGGCGTAGTATCGGTTAACCCAATTCTGTTTAACATAAGTTCCAGTAACTAATTAAGTTAACTAAGTTAAGTAACCTGAGTATGTTACCTAAGTCGTTAACCTACGTTTTAACCTTTGTATATTCCAAGTTGGATAAAATAATTTAGAAAATTATTTCCTTTGAGCTATGTTCTTAGCCCATAAGATCCATTGACTAAGTTCCGTTAACCTAGGTCCTTCTATATAAGTTAACCAAGTTCCTTTAACAAATTCGTTAACCATAAGTTCGTTAACCTAAGTCCGTTACTAAGTTCCGTTAACCTTAGTATCGTTACCTAAGATTCCGTACCTCATTCGTTAACCTAAGTTCCGATAACCTAAGTTCCTGACCTAAGTTCGTTACTCAGTAAGTTTGCCCTAATTTCCGTTAAACCTAATTCCGTTAACCTAAGTAAGTAAACTAGGTAAGTTAGCCTAGTTAAGTTTAACTAGTTCCTTTAACTAATTCCGTTAACCTAAGTTTCCGTTAACTAAGTTCCGTACCAAGTCCTTACCTAAGTTCGTTAACCTAGTTAAGTACTATTCCGTTAACCTAATATAAGTGAACCTAATCCGTTCAGCTAAGTTAAATATCCTCAGATGAGTTAAGTTACTAAGCTTTTAATCTAAGTTACTTAAGCTAAGTTACTAAGTTAAGTTAACCTAAGTCCTTTTAAGCTAAATTCCATACTAAGTTCCGTTAACCCAAGTCCGTTAACCTAAGTTCCGTTACCTAAGATTCCGAACTAGTAAGTTAACCTAGTTCCGTTACCTAGTTCCGTACCTAAGTTCTTGAACTAAGTTAATTAACCTAAGTTAAGTTAACTAAGTTATACCTAAGTAAATACCTTAATTTCCTTTACTAAGTCCGTTAACACTAAGTTCCGTTAACCTACAGTTCCGTTAACCCAAGTCCGTTAACCAATCCCGTTAACCTAAGTTCCGTACCTAAGTTCGTTAACTAAGTCCGTTAACCTAAGTTAGTAACCTGTTAAGTTAAAATAAGTCCGTTAAACCTAATTTCCGTTAACTAAGTTCGTTACATAATATAGTAACCAAGTTCGATTAACCTAGTTAATGACCTAAGTCGTTTTTTAATTAAGTCTCCGTTAACCTAAGTTAATTAACCTAAGTTCCGTTAACCTAAGTTAAGTAAACCTAAGTTCCGTTAACCTAAGTAAAGTTAACTAATCCGTTAACCTAGTTCCGTTAACCCAGTTCCGTTAACCTCAATCCGTTAACTAAGTTCGTTACCCAAGGTCCTTCCAAAGTTCGTAACCTAAGTTCGTTACTAAATTCCCGTACCTATATAAGTTAACCTAAGTTCCGTTAACCTAGGTAACTTAACCAATTCCAGAATTAACCTAAGTCGTATAAACTAAGTTTCAGTTAACCTAAGTTAATAACTGTTAAGTTTAACCTAAAGTTCCAGTTACCTAAGTCTCGCTCCCAAATTCTATGTTACCTTCGTTCTTTAACCTAAGATTAAGTTAACTAGTTCGTTAACCTAAGTAGTAACCTAAGTTCCGTAACCTTAAGTTCGTTAAACCTCTAAGCTTCCTATAACCAAGGTCGTTCACCTAAGCTCGTAAACTATGTCCTTAAACTAAGTCCGTTAACTAAGTTCCGTTAACCCAAGTTCCGTTAACCTAAGTCCTTAACCTAAGTCGTTACTAAGTTCGTTAACTAAGTTAAGTTACTAATGTTCCTTAACCAATATAAGTTACCTAAAGTTCCTCTAAACCTAAGTTCCGTAAACCTAAGTTCCACGTTAACCTACGTCTTTAACCAAGTTAAGGCTAACCTTAAGTTCGTACTAAGTTCGTACCTAAAGTTCGTATAACCTAAGTTCGTTTAACCTATTCGTTAACATAAGTCGTTACCTAATATAAATTACCTAAGTTCCTTAACTAAGTTAAGTTAACTTAAGTCCGTTAACTAAGTTAATTAACCTATTCGTTAACTAATCTTCATTTCTAAGTTCCCGTTAACTTAAGTTCGTTAACCAATATAGTTAACCTAAGTTCCGTTAACCTAGTAAGTTAACCTAAGTTCGTTAACCAAGTTAAGTTAACCTAAGTTCGTTAACTAAGTAAGTTACCTAAGTTAAGTTAACTAGTTCCTACTAATTCCGTTAACCATACGTTATTTATACTTAAGTTAAGTTAACTCCTAATCCTAACCTAAGTCCTTAACCTAGTTATTAACTAAGTTCGTTACCTAATTTCGTACTAAGTTTAGTAACCTAAGTAAGTTAACCTAAGTTAAGTAAACTAAGTAAGTACCTAATTAGATACCTAAGTTTCTTTTAACTAAGTTCCGTAACCTAAGTTCCGTAACTAATCCGTTAACCAAGTTCGTTATCTAAGTCCTTAACCTAAGTTAATTTAACCAAGTTCGAGAAGTCACTTAGTTAACTAAGTTCGTTAACCTAAGTTACGTTAACCTAATATAAGTTAACCTAAGTTCCGTAAACCTAAGACTAAGTTAAGTTAGTTAACTAAGTTAAGTTTACCTAAGTTAAGTTAACCTAAGTTCTTTAACCTAATTCCGTACCACGTTCCTTACCTAAGTCGTAACCTAAGTCCTTTACCCAAGTTCGTAATTAGGCTTAGTTAACTTAAGTTCCGTTAAACCTAAGTTCCCGTTAACCTAAGTTAAGTAACCTAAGTCTTACCTAAGTTAATAACCTAGTAGTTAACCTAGTTAAGTACTAAGTTAAGTCTACCTAATTAGATAACCTATTCCTTTAACCAAGTTCCGCTTACTAAGTCGTTAACCTAATGTTAAGTTAACCTAGTCCTTACTAAGTTAAGCTAACTAAGTTCGTTAACCTAAGTTAAGTTAACCTAAGTTCCCTTAACCTAAGTTCCCTTACCTACGTTCGTTTAACCTAAGTTCCGTAACCTAATAAGTAAACCTAAGTTCCGTTAACCTAGTTTAACGTTAACCTAAGTTCCGTAACCTAAGTTAAGTTAACCTAAGTTTCCTTAACCTAAGTTAATTATACCCCTAGTTCCTTAACGAGTTAAGTTAACCTAAGTCGAACCTAATTAAGTTAACCGAGTTCATTACCTAAATAAGTTTAACTAAGTCCGTTAACTAAGTTAGTTAACTAAGTCCGATTAACCTAATTTCGTTAACTCCAAGTTCGTTATAACCTAAGTTCGTTAACTAAAGTTCGTTAACCAAGTTCCGTTACCTAATCTTCCTTACTAATTCTTACTAAGTTCCGTAACTAAGTTCGTTACTAGTAGTTAACTAAGTCGTACCTAAAGTTCGTAACCTAAGTTCATTACTATTCCTAACTAAGTAAACAAGTTAAGTTACCTAAGTTCGTTAACCTAAAGTTCCGTTACCAGTTAGTTAACCTAAGTTCCTTAACCTAATTCGTTACCTAAGTTCCTTAACCTCAGTTCCGCTTTAACCTAAGTCGTTACCTAAGTCCGTGACCTAGTTCCGTTAAACCTAAGTTAATTTGACCTAAGTCCGTTAACTTAAGTTCCGTTAACTAAGTTAAGTTAACCTAAGGTAAGGCATAAGTTAATTAACCTATTCTTAACCTAAGTCCGTTAACTAAGTTCCGTTAACTAAGTTCCGTTAACCAAGTTCCTTACCTACGTTTCGTTAACCTAAGTTAATTAAACTAGTCCGCGAACCTAATTATAATTAACAAATTCCGTTTAAAACCCCTTTTTTTAAAAAGGTATAAAAAGTTAAGTTTACCCTAAGTTCTTAACCTAGTTCGTTACCTTAGTTAAGTAACTAATTAAGTTAACCTAGTTAAGTTAAACCTAAGTTCCTTTAAACCTAAGTTCGTTAACCTACGTTCCTACCAATCGTTAACCTAAGTTCCGTAACCTAAGTTCGTCATAACTAGGTTAATTAACCTAAAGTCCGTAACTAAGTTCCGTAATAACATAATTCGTTACTAAAGTTATTAACCTAAGTTAGTTAACCCTAAGTTAAGTTAACCTAAGTTAAGATAACCAGTTCCTTAACCTAAGTCCGATACCTAATTCAACGTTAACCAAGTTCCGTTAACAAGTTTCGTTAACCAAGTTCGTTACTAAGTCCTTAACCTAATCGTTAACCTAAGTTAGTTAACCTAGTTAAGTTAAATAAGTTCGTAACCTATTTCCAGTACTAAGTTCCGTTACTAATATAAGTTAACCTAAGTCCCTAACTAAGTTAAGTTAACTAAGTTCCGTTTCTTAATTAAGTCGTAACCTAAGTAAGTACTAATTCGTTAACCTAAGTTAAGTTAACCTAATTTCCTAAACCAAGTTAAGTTAACCTAAGTTCCGTTAACCTAAGTCTCCGTTTAACCCAGTTCGTAACCAAGTTCCGTTACCTAAAGTTCCGTTTAACCAAAGTTCGTAACCTAGTTCAACCGTAACTAAGTTCCGTAACTAAGTCCGTAACCTAATATAAGTTAACCTAATATAAGTTAACTAAAGTTCCTAAGTTTCGTTTAACTAGTCCGTTAACCTAAGTTCAGTTAACCTAAGTTAAGTTATGTTAAGTTTACTAAGTTCGTTAACCTAAGTTCCGTTAGTTCCTTTAACCTACGTTCCTTTAACTTAACTCCGTTAAACCTAAGTTCCGTTAACCTAAGTAAGTTAACCTAAGTTCTTAAGTTAAGTTAACCTAAGTTCGTTAACCTAAGTTCCGTTACCCAAGTTCCGTTTTAAGGTTAACTAAGTTCCGTTAACCTAAGTTCGTTAACTAGTTCCGTTAACAAGTTCCGTAACCAAGTTCCTTTAACTAATTCCGTTAACTAAGGTTCCGTTAACCTAAGTAATTAACTATGTTCCAGTAACCCTATATAAGTTACCTAAGTTCCCGTAACCTAAGTTCCGATAAACCCTAAGTTCAGTTAACCTTAGTTCCTTTTACCTTAAGTTAAGTACCTATAGTTCCGTACTAAGTCGTTAACCTAATTCCGTTAACCAAGTTCCGTTAACCCTAGTTCCGTTAACCTAAGTTCGTTTAACCTAAGTTAATTAACTAAGTTAAGTTAACTAAGTTAAGTTAACCTAATTCCGTTAACTAGTTAATTAACTAAGTTCGTCTAACTAAGTTCCGTTAATCTAAAGTTCGTACTAATTCCTCTAACCTATATAAGTTAACCTAGTTCCGTTAACCTAATTAATTTACCTAATCTTTTACTTTAGTTAGTTAACCTAGTTCCTTAATAAGTTAAGTTAACTAAGTATAAGTTACCTAAGTCTTTAACAAGTTCCGTTAACCTACTTCCTTTACCTAAGGTAAGTACCTAAGTCCGTACCTAATTCCGTACATAGTTAATTACTAAGTCCGTATAATTCCGTTACCTAAGTTAAGTTAACCTAAGTTAAGTTAACCTAAGTTAGTTAACCTAAGTAAGTTACCTAATAAGATACCTAGTCCTTTAACCTCAAGTTCGTTAACCTAAGTCGTATATCTAATTCCGTTAACCATTCGTTACTAAGTTCGTTAACTAGTCGTTAACAGTTCCGTTAACTAAGTTTCTTAACCTAAGTCCGTAACCTATTCGTTAACCAATATAAGTAACCTAAGTGCCGTTAACTCAAGTTAAGTTACCTAAGTTCCGTTACCTAAGTCGTTAACCTAAGTTATGTTAACCTAAGTTAAGTTAACCTAAGTTAAGTTTACCTAAACTTAAGTTAACTAACCTAAGTTTAGGTTTAATGACGTTCTTTAACCTAAGTCACGTAAACCTAAGTTCCGTTACCCAAGTTCCGTAAAATTGGTATTAAGTTACACCTATTCCGTTAACCTTAGTCCGTAACCTAAGTAGTTACCTAATTTCGTTAACCTAAGTTAATTACCAGTTAAGTTAACCTAGAGTTAAGTACTGAATTAAGTTAACTAAGTAATAACCTAAGTTCGTTTGAACCTAAGTTCGTAACCTAAGTTCCGTTAACCTAAGTTAAGTTAAACTCAGTTTCCTTTAACTAAGTTAAATTAAAAGTTTCGTTAACCTAAGTTAAGTTAAACCTAAGTTCCGTCTAACCTAGTCCGTAACCTAAGTTTCGTAACCCTAGTTCGCGTAACCTAATAGTAAGTAAAACCTAAGTTCGTTAAACCTAAGTTAATAACCTAAGTTCCGGTTAACCTAAGTAAGTGTACCTAAAGTTCCGTATACTAAGTAAGGTTACCTAGTTCCTTAACCTAAGTTAAGTTAACCTAAGTTCCCTTAACACAGATAAGTTAACTAAGTTCATTAACCTAAATAAGTTAACTAGTTCCGTTAACCTAATTACTAAGTCGTTAAACCTAAGGTTCCGTTAAACCAAAGTTCGTTAACCTAAGTTCGTTACCTAAGTTTCCGTAACAATTCCGTTAACCTTAAGTTTTCCGTTAACTAAGTTCGTTACCCTAAGTCCGTTATCTCTCCTCG
>JABUQX010014229.1:0-25000 GCA_015478945.1 Trachelipus rathkii
GCAAAATTACAATTTTCCAATAAGGTGAAATCCGACCAAATCTGTATATCGAAAACGATTTAGCTATTGTTTAGACCCCTGAGCTAAAGTTGCCCGTCCTTATGACCGTAATTTTAATATTCCATTTTGGGAATCTTCTACAGCCAAAATTTTTTTTAATATCTCTTATTGATACATTTTTTACTTTTTTGAACTTATCTTTTTTTCTCTTTTCATTCCATAATCGTTTCCATATATAATAATCCTAGTCGTGGTATTAGCAATCATTTATATATATATATATGATTATATATATATATATTATATTATATCTATTATATATTTATATAATATTATATAGTATATATAACTTGATGAGCTGTAAAAAAAAAATAGTATATATATATAATATATTGTCTGTACTTGGTATATATATATATATATATATAATATATATATTATATATATATATATGTATATCTATATATATATTATTATAATATAATATAGTCTATATATATATATATATCATATATATATATATATAATATATATATATATATACGATATATTATATATAATATATATATCCCGCCTTCCCTTAATGGCCCCCTTTTGGGGGAAAAAGGGGTGGGGAAGAAAACAAGGACAAAAAAAAAATTAATTTTTGGAGCCTTTCAAAGATTGGAACACATTTAGCTGGTAGCGTCGCTTTGCTGGCTCCGATGGGTTCCAGGAGCAAAATTATGTAATGTGAGTCACACGCGTCGACTTACTCTCTAGATGTGATATTGACTGATCATCACGCTCTGTGTGGAGGCGTGTGCGATAATGGCGCTTTAGGCTAGGTGAAAAAGTACTCAATGGCTGCCGACATGTTTTTAGCGAAGGAATCTCGAGCGCTGCGGCTGACTCATCAATCTCTAGCGGAACACCAGTTGTGGCATTAGCATACGCGCGCGAGTGTGAGTCGTGGCGGTGAGAGGTTAGAAATTGAACGATAATGACTGGGTGATGCTAGTGAATTAGTCGTGACAGAGCGCTCGACGCTCGAAGTGCTGTGACACATATAGAGATCGCTGCTAGCATGCGTAGAAATGGTAGTATAGTGTGTGTAGGTAAACACGACAGCAAGTTATCACCCTCTACGGATGTTATTCGAGAGAATGTCGTAGCGCTGTTATTGTTCTAGATGAGAAAAGAAAAATAAGTACGCGTTGCAATTAGCTGAGAAATGGAGTCTGGACTGACTCCTGAGTAGAGGCACGCAATGAAACTGGGAGGCAAGTTGAGCAGTATTTTTCGGTAACTATAACGTAAGCAACCTGCGTTACAGACTATGCCTAATGTTTTGTTACAGTCAAACCTAATGTAATGAATGGATGCATGAAATCGAATGTCTTCTAGCAGATAGTAGTAATTTTTGTTGTAGTAGTAGTAGTAGTCACCAAGTAGTTAAATCCTATTTTGTTCAACGGGCTGCCCGCGGGCCAACGACCCTGCGCTGCGCGCCCGCAGCGCCGAGCTAGCCGCGCGCTCCGGACGCGGCGCCCGCCATGCGGACCAGCTATGCGCCGAACTGCTTAGTATTCTAGTTGTCACGTTATTCCTATAACGTTATTCAATTAATTCCGTGTTCTAGATGCTTAGCTCCTTACAGCTTAAATAAAACTGTTTAATTTCTATTAAATCTTCTAATTCTCTTTGCATATACATTTCTAACGCAGAGTGCACACATTTTTAATTTTAAACTGAAGTATTTTTATTTGTTTATAGAATATCTGTTTCATTATTTTTATGTTTTAACATTTTATGTTTTTAGTAAATTTTTTTTTTATTAAACAACATGTTCTTTGCAGAACCTAAGCGCAGTAATTTCAATAACGCAGTAGCTAAAACCCCCAAATCAGCCCCTCTCCCTGCAGGTCATGCGATGTTGCTTTACTGCTTTAAGTCATTTGAACATACATTTTTATGAAAATAACTTCACATTGTTTATTGAACATTGGGAAAGTTTTAAATTTTTTCATTAAAAACATGTTCTTTATTGACTCTAATGGTAGTAAAGTCAATAAATGCACGTAGCGCAAAACGGCGCCTACATTCAGCCCCCTCACGCTCATGGTCATGCGCTATTGCTTTTACTGCTTTACTGTGTATATGAACAGCACATTTGGGAAATAACTTCCATTTTATTTTACATCTGAAATTATTACTATGGTGATCATTACATGTAAGTTATACATGCCCTGAAAGGAGACATTCTATTTTTTCACTATATTTATATATATTCACTTCAAGAAAAGTATATATATATATTAATATATATATATATATATATATATATATTTACTATATTATGTAATGTTTATATAATATATTATATATATATCTAATAAATATATATATTATAATAATATATATATTATATTATATATATATATATATATATATAATATATTATATATATATATAATATAATTATATATGATATATATATATATATATTAATAATTTATTCAAAATAATAAATTTAAATTTTAATATAATTTTTTTATAAATCAAAAAAAAATAAATATCATATTATATAATATATATATATATTATTATATTATATTATATATATATATAATATATTATATTATATATATATATTTATATATAATATATATAATATATATATATATATATATATATTATAATATATATATATATACTATATTATATATATATATTTATATATATATCTACTATATATTATATATATCAAATGAAATCTCTTTCCCACCCTATCGTCCATAATATAGTATGATGTCATTATGAGAACTGATTTGGAGCATTATAGCCATGCCAGGATAGGGATGACGAATAAACATTTGATAGAGGCAGTTGTACAAGTCTGTGATATTCAGTTTTCGTAATGTAATGTCATTAGCGTAAAGACTGTCCTTCATCGGCTGATGACACTAATATACTATTATATTATCTATATATATATCATATATATATATATATATATATATATATATATAATATATATTATATTATATATAACATTCTCAAGAGGAGTTGTCTCGTTCTTCGAATGTTCCCATCTTTGTATGGGTGTGCGTAAGATTTGGGAGTTCTTTTGAGTAGAGGAGAAGGCTTACACCAGTTGTCCACCATAACCTGTGTGATTTCACGTTTTGTTTGTGATTCCATTGGGAAACGTTGGAAGGAGATGGTTGTTGGAACCGATGGTTCTGGAGTTTTAAAAAAATTTCGCCGCAATTGTGATTTTTCAACGTTTCCTTCAACAACTGGGTGTTGCCTGTGCACATATAGTGGGGCGGAGGTGTCCAAATTTTGAGTGTGTGTGAGTTGCATTCAGCCTTAGTGTTGTGCCCTTATGTATCCGTTACACCCCCCTTCGGGTACCTCTAGATGGGTCTTCATGCATCTCTCAGGGTGATCTCCCTGTAAGTGAGGCTCATTGCTGAAATTCATACCATACAATTCCTCCTGAGATGATCTCCAGTGCGGGGCTCGTCCCGCTGAATTGTTCGGGTATGTATTTACAAGCATAAGATCATGTTGATGTCGTACGCGCATTCATGAGCAGCTTTTGTATAAAATAAAGGCACCGTAATGATAAGAACGTTGGGTAAGCCTAAGGATTTGAAAGTATTGCGTAATGTTTCGAAAGGGAGGGGGTAGGTTGAGTATTATGGATGATGTTAGTTATTTATTGTAGATGAGTAAAAGAACTTTGTTAATGAAAGCAGTTCATTTATAAGTTAGGTATGTTATGTTCTTAGTTTAAAATAGATTTTATTAGTTTGTCAGTGTAATAGTTAGGTTAGGTTATGATAATTATTTTTTGTTAAGTTTTGTTAAATTAGCATTGATATGTTGGAAAAGTGGGGATAGATTGTGTTTTGTATGCAATGTTAGCTACTTTACCTTTGATAAGTAGGGAACTTTGTTAATGTTAGCTGTTTATTCGTGTGTAAGGTAAGGTTTGTTATGTTCTGTTTAAAAAAAAAATTGGTTCTATTTTCATTAGTGAACAATATGCAGCGTCATAACAGATAAAAATATCCATGTGTGGGTTTCAATCCGTCTATAAAAGAAACCCGATGGTTCTGATTTTTTTCACGGAGTATTAATCAATCTGTATACACATAAAAGCGTATTTTTATGAAGTACATATGAACTACTCGTCATATGTCGTCAGCTGCAGCAATGGGTTTAAGGATACTCTAACCTAACCGGAAGTTTTAGTAGACTCACCGAAACGAATATTAGCAGAGGAGGGTGGCATAAAGTCAGCCACCTTACTATCCTCTTTTTTCTTAAGGGTGATAATTATCACCCCGACTGGAGGTCGGTAGTGGAAGATGTGTAATGACACAAGGCGTATTTTAACCTACGCTCGTAGATATTATATTTCTGGTTAAACAGATAAATACTGTCGGAGGTCTGTAGGATGGTAATAAATGTCATCTGACTATTATTGAACGCTTCTTAAATTCTATAGACGGTACAGAAACTTCGTCTTTACTTATGTATTGGGCTTAGGTTTTTAATAAAACTGATCTATCAGTAAACAATTTTAGTGTCTGAACGTGACCTTTTTTAATATGTACTCCATGATGGTAATTCGAGAAAGTAAAAAAATATCTAGATTTAAGACGAATGCTTGGGTTTTCTGGTGTAAAGATTTTAGCGGTTTTCAGATCTTAAGCCTATGTACAAACTATATGTTCATGTGGATGCAACATTGATTATTTATCAATATTATTTTATTATTATCATTATTATTTTAAATATTATAATTTTTATTATGTTTTTTTATTTTTTATAATACTTTTTTTTTTTTTTTTTTTTTTTTTTTTTTTTTTTTTTTTGTCCTAAGCTCATTGTGAAGGATGAGTGTTCGCGATGAGTATCTATGTGCACGCGTGTGGTGTGGGTGTGGTGTGTTGGTGTATGTTATTTGAGTGCACCCAGTTGCATGTTTGAACTGACTGATATGGCTCGTTCTCCGTATTCTTGCTTTACTTTCTCTGATTGGTTGAAAGAAAGAATACTCATTACCTTTAAGGATTGTTTCTACACTCTATTTTCTTCAGTAGGATATTTTTCGCTGTGCTGGTACGATGAAATCTCCCCGCATCTCTACGCTTCTGCTTGGTGATATCTTCAACGAGAGTTTCGTTATCCCAAACGATCGGTGTCATTTTATATTAATCGAACCGATTGGACGATCGCAGTTGCCTGTATCCAAAGAAGACAATAATCTACCTTTATTCGTTTTGTGCTGCGGATTTCATCAAGATTATCGCCATGCACGCGCATGGGGTAGAGTGTAAGTGTGTGTTATCCCGATGGGATCGACGCATAGTGAATCATATCTAACTGGAAGACAGCGTAAGTGGTTCTAATAGAATAGATGTTGTGTTCTCGTGTGACGATATTAAAACCTTGATGTACGCAACTACTGGACAACCCATCGATTGTGCGACCTTTCAAATGCGTAACGCTGTATAGGTTTTCACAGTTGAACATCTGAAAAATTAGTTCACAGCATTGCGTTAAAATAAAAGCGATTAACCATCGCATCTTAACGACATGTTGACATAACTTGAGGATTTAATACCATATAGGCACATGGTGTACTTATGTCTTTACACCGAGGACATGTGGTTTTTTTCCCGTATAATGCCGTATTACGAATTGCGTTTCATAACTATCAGCTTGGATGAGGTTGACTTCTCTCTTGTATGAGAGAATCGAAGTGCTTGCTGAATCGACATATGCCGAAAATGGTTTAGTGTTGCTGAAGACATTTATACTTACATCCTTTCAAAGGGTGTTGAATTTTTAGAGAGATTTATAGAACTTACCCAACTTGAATCTATGTTCTCTGATTCGATGAATTAATATATAAAATAAACTTATGTTTTTTAGGTATTTCTATGTTGTTTGCGTATTTATATAAACGCTCTTTTCCATGCAATTCATAATGTTATAAAAAAATGAAAACTTGCTTTTACTTCCCCTACTAATGTTTTCGTTTTATTGATAAGTTTGTTAGTCAACAGCTGTTTATTCGTCTTGTTGTTGTGTGTTAAGTATGTTATTGTTCATAGTTTTAGCTTTACAGAGGGCAAACTTTACTGAGTCTGAACAAGCCCCTCTTGTTTTTCGCTGCTTGGCTTTTTTATCGTCGAAATCTGTCTTTGTGTCATAGTCAAATTAACCATTGTCTATCTTCGAGATATGTTGATAAAGCATGAATGGACTATGTTTTTTTGTATGTCTTGTTAGTTTGACTTTTAACTGTTTGATAGGTAGGTAGGACGCTTTGTTAATGTTAGCAGTTTATTCTTGGTTAAGATGTGTCAGGTCGTCATTGTACATTATTTCCTTAGTTCTGGTAATGCTATGTTGGGTTTTATTATGGGAAAACTTTGTTACGTTAGCAAACTTTCGCTGCTCTGTATGATATTACACAAGTTGGTAAATTTTGTTTTAATTTACCGTGTTATGTAAAATAACAAATTGTTATGTTAAAGACACGTTTGACAAGGTGTTGGAATAAGTTACGTTTTTGTATGACTTGTTAGTTACTTTTACTGTTTGTTAATATGGACGCTTTATTAATGTTAACCGTTTATTCTTGTTTAAGGTGTATCAGGTTAGGTGTTGTGGGTTATTATTTCTTAGTTGCAGCATGATTGCTATGTTAGCTTTTATTTAATGTGGAAAAACTTTGTTACGTCTCACACTATATTGATTGATATTTCTTGTATGAAAGAACTTGCTTCTTAGTTATGTGTTATTCCAAGTGACTACATGCGACAGTGTGACCTGAAAACATAGATCAAGTGCTCAAGCGGATGACAGAGGGTGGCGGAAATGACAGGTTTGATTTCTGATTTACTGATTTGAGGGTATGTAAAACATGACAATTTGGAAGTAATAAACTTAATTTATAAATTCAATAATTCAAAATTAATAGATCAATAAATCAGACAAACTGGAACTGGTGGGTGGTTTGGATGGTGGTTTGATTTTACTGATTTACCTGCTTTAGGGTATGTAAACTGCAAATTTTTGTAAAAATTTGACTTGAAATCAATAGATCAATAGATCAAATGGTCATGGGAGGGGTGGTTGGTGGTGGTTTGATTTACTGATTTAGCTGTCTTTAGGGTATGGTAAAACATGAACAATTTTTAGTAAAAATGTTGACTTGAATTCAATAGATCAATAGATCAACACTGGACTGGTAAATAGATCACAACTGGACAGGGGTGCTGTTGGATGATGGTCGATTTACTGAATTTACTGCTTTAGGGTAAAATGTAAAACGTTACAATTTTGAGTAAAAAATATGACTTGAATCAATAGATTTATAGATCAATAGATCACAACGGGACAGGTGGGTGTTTGGATGGTGGTTTTATTTAGCTGATTACTGTTTTAGGGTATGTAAAAACATGACAATTTTGTTATACAAAAAATGACTTGAATCAATAGATCATAAAAGATCACAACTGGACAGGTGGGCGGTTGGATGGTGTTTTGATTTATTGCTGATTTACTTGCTTTAGGGTATGTAAAAAACGTGAATTTTTAATTTATGAAACAAAAAAGAATAAGAATTTATTTATTTATTTACTTTATTTTTATTTTTATTTTTCTTGATGGTTCTGAAACCATATTTTCGAAATCTAACAGACCCAACATATATAAAGACCCCATTATTGTGATTCATTACACAAATATTTAATAACTCGGTACAGCACCGGAGCCAGCACGGTGCAGTTGTCAACTCCTCTGCCTCTGAGTCAGACTCCTTCTTTATTCATCCTAAATCCTTCTTCCTTCCTCCTCCTCCTCTGTTTTTTGCACTCTGTGCTTTTTTTCTTTTCAGTTCAGGACCCCCTCAATGGGGTCCTAGACACCTATAACGGTCTTATAACCCTAAATTGAAGCTGCTACGACATCGATAACCTATATAAGGAACCAATATTGTTGTTATCCGAATGTTTATTAACTGGCCACGCAGCGGCTCCAGCACCGTGCCGGAGCCAAATCCTCAAGATTCCAGAATCCATAGTCTTCTAGAAATTACACTCTGAATCCTCTCACAAATTTTCTTCCATACGATCAGTTTTTTTTTTTTTTAAGGGGGTGGGTCCCCATTCGGGGGGGACCCACGGGACGTAACTTCGTATACAGCGAGGTACGTTTTACCATCTAATCCCCTTTCTAGTTTTAGCACGAATACGATAAGTTCGGTGGTCGATGGCGGGCTGTGGTCCGGGTGGGTCAGAAAACTGGATGCGAAGAAGGAACCGCGGTTGGACGGCAAAGTCAGAGTGCGTAAAAACGATTCCTTAACAGGAATTCGTTTTCGACTCAGATTCGATCTCCTTCGGAAATCGAATCATTGTATCAATAATAATAATTAATAATATCAAATAATATAATAATAATAATAAATAATAATATATATATCAGTGTGTGTTTATGCGCGCGCGCTCGCTCACGCGCTTCGCACACCCTGGGCGATTGGCGAAGTTGCGTTAATGCGCTAATCTCACCCTCTCGGAAGCCTCAACAAGGGGTAAGGCCAATTTGAAGCTACGCTCTCGGGGGCAGGTACCCCCTATATACATCCTAGAGACTTGAAATTTCCCGTGTATTGAGCTTAATAGAACTTATATTCATCAGTTTCAGACCAATATCTCTATTCCTTCTATCGAAAAGGGTGGCAACTACCAAAGTGTCAATACTACTGCACGGTAATAAAATTCTTGTGTTAGATGATTTGATGGCATAAGCTGAATGAGATTTAGCTGAAACGTTTTACTGTTTTACTCTCATATTTAATATTTTGGTATATTTTATAACAAAGAATTTTTAATCAGAATGAGTATATGAGAGATGTGTCTGTAACGCTAATATCCTGATACTGTTCGGACAACAGAAGAGGATGTGAGTGCTAAGTCAATGTGTAGCTACTCATGTTTCCTATGCAAGAAAGAGTTCCTGAAAGTATATAAAGAAGTCACATCTATGCCACACTTTAATTGTGTATGTTGTATTAACCTGAAGTACATGATAGGTGCTGAAATATTTTCTTACAATAATTTTACTTTAACAATACGGAACTAATAAAAACTAACTAGGAAACAACGAAGTTCCACAGTATTTACTCTTATAAAAAAAAAACTATATGACAAATGCAGATTAAACGTAAATATCTGTGAGACGAGAATTTATCCAATGTGTTGCGAAGTCCGTCTAATCTTTTAAACGAAATTCTCTTTAAACGACCTCAGAAAGTGAAGAAACGCCGTAGTAGAAACATCATTAAAAAATTCTCCTTACATAAAAAAATGTGAAAAATAAAAAGTTACTTCAGAAAGGAGGCGGTGTGTTCCTGTCTTTACTCTTTTCAGTCATTGCTCATTTGATAACTAGGTGGATAGCCGAATATTGAAGAAGAAAGCTGTTTTTACCATGTAACGAATATGAGAAAATTAAATATAATAATGTACATCACCCGAACAAAATCTCCAACAACTTGAACAGCCGCTGTAGTCTCAACAGCTACAGCCATTTCAAGAGCTGCAACCTCTACAGTTATAGCACCAACAATAATATCCACAGCACCAGATACAATCTTCACACCATCATCAATTATATCAGCAAAGTCTTCTACCTCAGAATGATGATAGGCCATATCAACAACGCCAACCTCATAGTTTATATGATCCTAAAGTTGAACAGTTAAACAATTACGAGAAAGAATTGTATAGGATATTAAACTTTGATATCAACATTCATAAAAAACGTCTTATATCAAGAAGCCATAAAAAAATTAATAGACCTAAAAAAAATTGCAACTACATGTTTTAATAAGTCGATCGTACATGGTTCAAATCTAATATCTGAAGTTAAAAACGCAGTGAAAATGGAAGATAGTTTTTAAAATATCCTGGAAGAAAGCCTACCAAATAGAGGGCGCAAATCAGGTTTAGCTTTATATAATATTTTAAAAGATCAGTTATCATGGAACGATTTAGGTCAAATCATTATCGATGGAGAAATAGTCGAAGGATCAAATATTGTAGATCTGATAGCAGATCCCTCGACGGATTAGAATAAGGACCCTGTAACAGTTTGGACCAGTATCAAACATGAACTTCAGGATATTAATTTCCCTAGAACTTTAATACAGAATAAACAAAAATTGACTGATTTGGATAATACTCCAATGTCTCCTAGACCAGATACGAGTCACCAAGGTACTTCTTTCTCTTCAGATAGAGTAAAGAAAATAAACAGAGGTTTGCACGCCCAGCTCAAGGAAAGATAATAAAAAGCATATAATAGAAATGAAAGGGTAAAAATTATTTACTTGTAACTTTAATATGTATTATGGTTATTTCATTATTCATACGTTTTATCTAGCAATTAAATAAATATTTCATGTAAACTTTTGTGCTTTTACACCATCTAAGTATATATCATATATATATATATATATATATATATATATATATATATATATATATATAATATATTTTATATAAATATCTATTATTCATATATATATATATATATATATTATATTAAAATGTTTTTTTTCATTATTCATCGTACAGCTAACTGTTTTGGAAACGTTTCCAGCTTTTTATACCCCGACTAACTTTAAAAAAAAAAAAATTGTTTCCGTACATTGAAAAAAAGAAATGAAAAATTATTTAGAATGAAAAGAAGCGTTTACCAGACGTAAACCTTTATGTAAATTTTATTTCGTTAATTCAGCAGCGCGCCCATCTCGAAACTTTTTAGCAATTTTAGTTTAACTGAAATGATTAAATTTAGTTTCTTATAATGAAGGGTATCAATACCTACTTTTCACCATTACGTGTACTCCAGATACCTGTGGTTAAAAGCTTTAAAAGAATAATAGGTAGCGAAGGCAGTGAGAGAAATCTTAAGAGGCGTGATAATAGATTCCAAAAATTGATGTGACAGATAAAGAATCTGAATTTTTAGGGTAACGGATTTCAAAGAAATTTATTATGACGTATGAATGTAGGTTATTATACTCTTCTCTGTAATAAAAGAATGCTATAATTGAGAGAGTAAAACACGCATTATCAAAGAAGAATGCACAGATACTTTACAAAGATGAAAACTTTTACCTAACATTGATAGACGCATGGTATATTTACGTCTCTGTAAGAGATCTTATAGTACAATCATTAAGACTTTTATATACCGGCCTTTTCTTTTCCTTTCGTCAGTGTCCCCTTCAGGAACTCCTCCCTTTTAAACGTAAATTCAATTTATAATGGAACGTCCTGAGAAAATTTTTATGTAAGGAACCCTTGACGTCTCAAAATACTTGGCGAATCTCTTCTTAGTCAAGGTACCTTGAACCAACCTTGAACTCTCCTTAAGATTTTGTTTTCCGCGCGGCAGCCATCCTTGTTTTTTTTTTTTATTGTACAATTTGTCGCTATTTA
Source organism: Trachelipus rathkii (assembly GCA_015478945.1). Lineage (NCBI taxonomy): Eukaryota > Metazoa > Arthropoda > Malacostraca > Isopoda > Trachelipodidae > Trachelipus > Trachelipus rathkii. Next base: position 11,520 of record JABUQX010014229.1, read on the forward strand.
TATTTAATTTATGTTATTTGTAGGCATATTATTTTGCAGAATATTGAGTCAGAAATCAACTTCGTGCAAGAATATACCTTAAAGCCAAAGAAATAGCTCACATCGAGAATAGGCAGCGTGCAACTTGCGACCGAGTCCTAACTTTAGTGTAAGCACGCAGATGACTATTTTTATAACTCTCACTATTTCGTAGTAGCTACGTTTTCAGCCCCAGCTACGGCTTGCCGATCAAGAACTGGAAGCTATCAATGTGAAGCAACATATTTTTGAAACTACTATATTTTTTTAAACGGGTTTAATTATTTATTTAATCTTTTTTTTTTTTTTATATTTCTATGTAAATTTATAGTATCAAATACCGTCCTTATCTCCTGTATAACAAATATACTTTTATTTCTAGTTTTCATTACTTTTGTTCATTGGCTTTATTGGTCTCTGACGTTCATGAAATAGATGACGTTTTTTCCTTGAAAGCTGTCTTCGATAAGTAGCTTCGAATAAAGGAAAGGGTGGTTTATAAATAGAAATTTTTTTTAAGTTCTTATTGCAGTGAAGGAATGCTTATCTGAGGCTACCTTTACGGAAAGTCAAGACGTTTTTTCAAAGTTGATTCATAAATACGGCCTAGGTCTACAATCTCCAAGATAAAACCTCCTACTCAGCATTGTCGTACAGCTTGTAAAACAAACGGTAACACGTATTAACGTGAATGATTATGTAGGAGTATCTATCTAGATCGGATGTCCAATTTAGAAAAAGATATGAGGCTGGTGGTCTAAGAGAGGTTTTAAAGTAGACTCATTCCCGAGAATTTGCTAATTAGACTTCACTATTTTCGTGGAGTTTAGGAAGGTGTGAGAATTCTACTAAATAAGAAACAAATGTATAAATTTATGTTTTTTTCTATTTATTTTTCAATATTGATTGGCCTAAAATGTATTAAGGATGTCCTTAAATAATATAAAACGTAATGTAATTCAGTTTAGAGCGATTATTATTAAGAAACATTAATCAGTAGTCATGGTAATCATGGAGAGTGAAGAACAGTTCTATTTAACTCTACCTTCTTCAGCTTCTATGGACTTACATAATGATAATATAGTTTCAGATTTCACCACAGAGCTAATGGATCCTATACTGCTGGAACGCGGAACGTACGGAACAGGGTGCGAGATGATATTAGATTCAAACATAGAGAATGTAGCAGACACCCAACTAGCATTTTTAATGTGAAGAAATGTAGATTGGGTTAAAACATATTAAGAATAGAAAATACTAACGGATTGAAAATGTTCAAGCATACGGATAAAGAATATTTCGTTGAAATGTTTTATATAAATCGAGGTCTCTATAAATCTCTCTGACGTGTTTATATACCTAAACAGAAAATTTGGATCAAGTTGGCTGTGTAGATTTAATTTTGATAAATAATAAATCTGATAACGAAGACAGCATGTTTTTCACCTTAAGATCCACAATCGGAGTAAACTTAAGAGATAAAAACATGTTTATATTCCAGAGAACTGAATGGTTCCGTAGTTACGTTCGCGAAGACACGGTATCACAAGGATAGTGAAGCACTTCAGCTCTAAATGAATTAATACGTTATATCCTACTATGAAAGAATATATTGGTCAATGCACGACTCAAAGCGAAACTGCTAAATCGATACATATCGTATGTAAACCTCCGAAGATGTTACAAGATCCAGATATGGTTTATATTTATTCAAATATAGTTGAACATCAATATGTGGGTAATATTAAAGAGACTTTATTAAAAGTGGTGCATTTTCCTAACGATAGTAGATATATAACTTTTCCTAATCTTCACTAACCTACCTTTCTGAAATCGTTCACAATTTGGGATCTGTACAATTGTATTATAAGGAAGTCAAAGGGAATGCTTTCCAATATTATGAAAAAAAGTTCATATTCAGATAAGAGCAGCTGCAGTAACAAACATGGATTGTTTTTGCGAAATGTTGAAAATTTTTCCTATGTAATGTTAGAAGACATTCAAGAAATATATATCAAAGTTTAAGGTCGTATATAAGTGATGTAATAACTTATATTTATTCATTCACCACCTGACTCTCGCAGTGTAAAAATAGTGTAAGAAGAAGCTCCGTTAATAATGGACGGTGGAAGAATATGGATTGGGAGGATTTTTCGCTAAATTAATGAGAAACGCTATCTTTGTTTAGAAAAAGGGGAGAATATATTGTTAAAAAAGCGGTTAAAACAGGGTTGAATACTATACATGATATTGCATCAGGAGGTAATCCACGTGATTCCTTAAAAAGACGTATAGCTGATGTCTCTGATGAAATGTTGGATGATGTTAAACGGAAAATAAGGCGTAGGATGACAGGTCAAAGTAAAGGTTGTAAGAAAATGTGTAAAGAAAAGGCTTAAGGTAAAAAGACCTCTAATGAAAAAACGTATTGATGTCTTTGCTATTTAATTACTAACTGGCATTTTTTACATAAATAGTAACATCAGGCATCTGTAAGGTATATAAGAAACAGATAATCAAGACTATTCATTATACGTTCAGTTATCGTACCTACAAGATGCATTTCCTTCATCCTTCTAGTCCAGACTGTTGTAAGAGTGAATTGGACCTCTTTTCCATGAATCCTACACAGATTAGTGTAAGTGAGACCAATTTCATCAGTATTAACCCTATTCATTCAATTACCAACACCGATGTACCTTTAGAATTCAATATCCCAGGCAAACCGGATCAGTATCTCGATCCATCCAATGTGTTTTTATATTTAAAAACCAAATTAACTAAAGCCGATGGTTCAAACCTTCCTTCATCCGATGACCACATAGTGTACACGGAATAAAATTTCCTGTATACATGTTTTAACCAGCTTGAAGTGTATCTCAATGAAACATCGCTAGGAGCGTCAGCGGCAAATTATCCATATAGAAGTTATATAGAACATTTGTTAAATTATTCAGATGATTCTAAGCAATCTCCAATCTTGTAGGTTTTATAGTTTCAAAGATGTTAGTAACCACATAGATAAAGCTGCTAAATCCACAAATGACACATGAAATTTACGGACGTTTAAATGGAGATATCTTCTCCCAAGAAAGACTTATTCTTCCTTCAGTAGATACTAGAATTTGATTAACTAGATCTAGTGCTCAATTTGCTCTTAAAATAAAAAGCAAACCTACAACCTACTGTTACTACTACATGTCCTGAACCTGTTTTCAAGCTGTTAGAGATATCTCTTATGTTAGAAATGTAAATTATTACCGCATAGACATTTGGAAATTGAAAAATCTCTATTGAATACTATAGCAAAGTATCCTATTAAAAGAATTGAAACCAAGCTATTTAATTTCACTCAAGGATTATCAAGCATCAATATCCCTAACATTGTGAACGAAATTTACCTCAGAAAGTAATAATAGGAATTGTTGAACATGAAGCGTACTCTGAAAATTATAAAAAGTCATCCTTTAAATTCTCATTTTTTGGACTCGGAGGTATCAGTCTACTTGTATACGGACAACCTTACTGTCGTAACTATGAAGTATTGTAAAAAGGCTCCCAGTCTCTTTGCTCAAGACCTTTTTACGATTTAATAGCCAATACGGTTCCGTGTAGCGAGAGCGTAACAGGTATCGATCTCGAAGTATGCGGTGAGAATTGAGAATAGTAATTTATAAGCGTACGACCTTGCAGCTGATCTTTCAGTTTGTAACGCAAACCATTTAAGCATTTTAAGAGAAGGAACATTAGGGTTAAGTCTCACCTTTGGCGAAAGTTTGCAATCTCCTGGTTTATTTGGAACATTCTCAATTCATTGAGATTGATAGAGTGCCTAATATAATCTTGGATTATTAAAGATGAATGAAGATGAAATAAGAACTATGTTTAAATACATACCAAGATTTACAGGAGTCTTCGCTGTTAGTGAAATCTGGTCAGTGAAACTGGAGAAGGATACGGGTTTTGTATTTAACACTTCACCTCGTCACATTACTACTCTACTGGAGGCCATTGAATAGTTATATATAGGGATACAAATGGTGTTGTTTATCTTCTTGATTTTCTGCATTTAAAATTCATGTTGAGTAATCATTATGTAATTTCTTTTTTAAAATACAATAATGTAAATTATATAAAAACTTTGTTACTCTGTTCAACCTCAATTTTCCAATTTATGTGGAGTCTATTGTATTTATTTCATTATATGTTTTTTTAAACTATTTGTAACTTGTAAATATATTTGATGTTAAAAATTTATGTTAATGATTATGTAGTTTGCACTTATTTAATGTTCAGAATCATTTAAAATGAAACTAATTTTTATTCCCTTAAGAACTTATTTTTATAAAAACTTAAATCTATATAGATATCAATAAATATATATATATATATATATATATATATATATATATATATATATATATATATTTTTAATATATATAAGTAAATTATATATAAACTATATACACATAATATATATATATATAGTATATAATTTTTATTTTACTTTTTCTATATATATATATTTATTATAATAATATATATATATATATATATATATATATATATATATATATATATGTACGGGCTACCGTACGATAAAACAATGCTATTATAATCTTTATTGTAATTAATAAAGCTAGAACTCTTGGGAGGCAAAGGCTATTATTATTATGAGAGGAGAAACAAAGCTCCAATCGTTATGTGTATTAGAACATAACTATGATTATTCCTTTTTGTATGTTATTTAAAATTGAAACAGCCAATAGAACGTCTCTCTCCTACCGGCAAAATCTGGTATCGGAGGGAAGACGCCAGTTAGTGAGGCTGAGACAACAAAGCCATCAACAAGTGTCCCGGGCATCGCCCGGGCACACAAAATATCTTATTTTTGTAATAAAATTAAAGGTGTTAGATTATTATTAATGTTCTTATAAAGAAGATCTCTTGTAAGTGTCAGATTTGATACGTAGTATTGATCACAAGTGAAATAATAAGATATAAAAATTAGAAAGAACGGTGAACGAGATCTAGTAATGAACATGGCATTATATTACATGCCCCACATTGCAAACTGTTCATAATAATTGTTATAATATGGGGATTTAAGTATTTCACGAAAAATATATTTAAAGGGTCTGTGGCCCACCCTTATTTATTATTAAATAAAAAATTATCTATTTGAATTATACTAACACTATAAAAGAATGTTAAATGAAAAGAATCAAACAATCTATTTAATACACCTTCCATCTTATTAATTATTGTACCCCAAGGGGGTGAAGGGTTTTAATTTCTATGTTTATTTGATTAATGATCTCATCTACTCGCGCTACCGTTTGTAACCAAACGACAATCCAGTCCATTTACAACCTTTTGGATAAAAGGGCCGCACTAAATTAAACATAAATATAACGCGGTGATAGTTTATGAAAAGTGGACAATATTAATTACTCAAGTGAAGAAATTTTTTTTAGTAAGTTATTAAAAAGAAGTAAGTTTGAGGTTCAATATTGATAATGTTAAAAAACGTAAGTTAAAAGTAAAGAAAAATTTCTTTTTTTTAAAGAAATAAAATGTTGCGTTATCAGTACAAAAAAAAAAAAAAAAAATAGTCATTTCATAACAGAAAATCGCCGCGCTTTGAAAAAAAAAAAAGATCTTTTCACAGAGACCGATACCAGAAAGCTTAGACCTGCTATTAAACGGGGGAGGGGTGGAGAAGAGCTCCCGCACTTAAAATCCCCAAATGCACTTTCGTAAAGCTTCTAGGTCAAAATTTGAATTCCAGAACCAAGCGAGCCTAAAAAAAAAAAAATAAAAAAAAAAAAAAAAAAAAAAACTAACACACGAAGAAAAATAAAGCTCCACGATGAATTCGAGGGCTAAATAAATTGGGAAGAAGTATCAATAACCCAAAAGGAAAATTGCTGGCTGCTAAGGACGCCACCTGCTCTTGGAGCGACTGATCGAGAAGTTCTCCCATGCTCCCATTATGGTTTGTGTTTTTTTCAACGAAAATAGTTTTTGGTACAAGTGCAAATTTAATCTTATAATTAATTGGTTTTATTAAGCGTAATTAAAATATATTATATTTACGGAAACTTTGATGTTGTAAAATGACTGAAGAATCAGATAGACTTCTTCTTGGATTATAATAAATCATCTGGAAGAATCTTGTGGTAATATTTAAAATTAACTTGTGTTAAAGAAATAGGTTTGGGTATCCCCCAACATTCTTACTCTTATCCCCCCAAAATCGGGTAGGGAAGGGGGTTGAAGTGTGAAACAAAGATGCGTGTAAACGGTCATGTTACCATGTGCCGTCATACGAAATAAGAAATAGTCCTTTGAAATAAAGGAGAATTTGTTTCTGTGTTTTTTTTATAAAGTAAAAATTTTTTGGTAAATAAAGAACGGGTCCTGAACGAAACTCTTATTTATAAAATGGGCCTCTAAGGAGGGTCACATTAATTAACGTAGAAATATTCCTTTTTTTTAAAGAAAGAAAACTGTAATAATTTAAGGTATTAAAATTTATATGTTAAAATATCTATTTGTTCAGACTTGAGGTCTGTGGGTATATTTAAAAAGCATGCTGGGAATCTCCATATTTTAAAATTATTGTTTTTATTTTTAAGTTAAGGGGGGGGGGGGGGGGGGGGGGGGGGGGGGGGGGGGGGGGGGGGGGCGGGGGGGGTAATAATAATTAGCTTAGGAAATTCGATTCTTCTGAGTAAAAAATTTAATGAAATATTATAATTAGTTATATACGAATTTTTTTTATGTGCTATTAGGAAGATATGTCTGATAAAAATATTCTTTATAATATTTTATGTTGCCGTCCGATTAATATATTTTTTCTAATTAATGTGAAATCATATTTAAAAATTTAGCTGAAATTAACGAGAGAAATATACACTGTCGTGGTAACCCTAAAGCGGGAGGAGCTATGAAAGGCTCTTATGTTTGTCCTCTGACGTCCTCAACGAGAGGGTGCAGGTCTAACGGCAGGCGAGATAGCAATATGTTAAAAACAACAAAAAAAAAAAAAAAACAAGGAGAAATTGGAGAGCCACTAAAAATGAAATAAGTTCTTACGGAATATTTTATGATGCTTTAAAATCTTTTTAAAAAAACAAATTGTTTTTTTTTTTAGACTTGAAGGCTGGGTATTCTTGATCAACGGGAATCGTACGTTAGTACGGTCTACCGTTAAAGAATAAAGCAATGCTATTAGTCATTTTATTGTACATTAATAAAAATAAACTCTTTGGAGGCAAAAAGCTATTATTATGAGAGTAGAAACAAATCTTTACATCTTATTAAAATCACCCATAACTATGTTTATTCCTTTTGTATGTTATTTAAAAATTGGAACAGCCAATAGAACGTCTCTCTCCTACCGGCCAAATCTGGTATCGGAGGGAAGACGCAGTTAGTGAGGCTGAGACAACAAAACCATCAACAAGTGTCCCGGGCATCGCCGGGCCCATTTACAATATCTATTTTTGTATAAAATTAAAAGGTGTTAGATATTAATTATGTTCTTATAAACGAAACTCTTGTAAAGGTGCTCAGATTTGATACGTAGTATGATCACAAGTGAATAATAGATATAAAATTAGACACAGAACGGTTGAACGAAGATTAGTAATGAACATGATTATCTTACATGCCCACATTGCAAACTGTTCCATAATAAATTGTATATAATATGGGGATTTAAGTATTCATGAAAATATATTAAAGGGTCTGTCGGCCCAACCTCTTTATTTATTATATAATAAATTATCTCTATGAACTGTGAAAAATAACAATATAAAAAGAATGTTAATAAAAGAATAACATCAAAAATCTATTTATATACACCTTCATCTTATTAATTATTGTACCCGAGGGGGTGAGGGATTTAATTCTTATAGTTATTTGATTAATGAATGTCATCTACTCGCTGCTACAATATATATATATATATTATATTATATATTATATATATATATATATTATAATATATATATATATATATATTTATATTATATACTATATATATATATAATAATTATATATATATAATATATATATATTATATATATATATCAATAATAAAATGTCATGTCATTTGTGTTTAGAACTGAAAAAGCTAAAGTTTAATAGAAATGTTTCAATCTTCTTTACTTTCGGAGTTTTCCTAAAATTCAGAGAAGCCTTTAGAAGCTGTAATATGGTATATGGTAAGCAGCTCTTGAAGTAGATTGTTAATTTTGAACAACTTTCTTACAGAACAGTGTTTGGTAATACAGTCGATGGTGTAGTTATAGGGCTTATCGCCTTATTTCACGGTGTTAGTTCATTTTCAAAACATGTTATTTTTTGTTCTCAGTATTCCATTAATAATTTTCTTTACGATACCCTTATACGCTGCTGTCCTGATAAAATGCATATTGTATGTGTATCTTATAACTGACATGGTTATAGGAATAACGTGCATCGCTGTGAAAGCAGGACATGAGACTACATACTTCGATATAACCTTGAAGTATAATAATACGATTCCTATACTGGATGGCCCTTACTATAGCAAATACGAACAAACAATGTGGCAACGAAAATTTACCGCAATGTGGAGTTTTAAAATGAAAATTGTCCCTATTCATCTAAAAATTTTCAGCTAAGATATGTACTTTATCCGATCAAGATCTTGAGAAACGGTTCATTCAAAGAAGCGTTTCTTTATCATTATATAACGACTAAAGAAATGAGGTATCGTGAAGAAATTCTCAATGGCTAACGGTTTTAATCGAGTTGTTGGAAAATTGGAGATACAGTTTATTTATTCGTATGCGAATCTTCTATAATTAAAAGTACAATAGTAAATTTGTAACAAAAATATTTTAAAGTAAAATCTTTTTCGTGTCCATTCTAATAGTAAAGAGGATATATATTATATATTATATATATATTAATATATATATATATATTATATATATATATAAATATATATATATATAATATTATATTATATTATATATAAGTTATTATATTTATTATATGAGTATTAATATAATATTCTATATATTAATACTCACCTAATCGTCGTCTTTCAGCCTATTGAAGACCTCTTTAACGGCCATGACATCATTGAAACTGAACTACACAGACTTTGTAGCATCTGCCTATCCAATGTTTGTATCTCGTTTCCCTATCCTGGATTGGTGTATGGCCAAACGGCTTTCTTCGTCTGAACAACATTCATATATTATGACGGATAGGGTGGGAAAGAGATAGTTGTGATTATACCTTTGGTGCAGAAGGTATAAATATGTGCGAAGTGATTGTCTCGTCGAGCATGTGTCATTACATTTTAATAAACACTTTGAAATATTCCCAATTCAATATAAATGAAGTTATTTTCACAAAGTGTGTGTTCAAATATGACTTAAAGCAGTAAGGCAATAGCGCATGACCTGCAGAGAGAGGGGCTAATATGGGGCGTTTGCGCTATTACCTTATTGACTTACTGCCTTAATGTCAATAAAGAACATGTTTTTAACTAAATAATTTTACTTTTTCCATTGTTCAATAAACAATGAAGTTATTTTCGTAAAATATATGCTTAAATATGACTTAAAGCAGTAAATTAATAGCGCATGGCTTACGGTGAGGGAACTGATGTGGGGCGTTTGCGCTACTATCTTATTGACTTACTGCCTTAAGGTCAATAAAGAACATGTTTTTAATAAAAAATTAGATTATTTTTAGTAAAACCATTAAATGTTTTAAAACCTTTAATAATGAAACATTTCTATAAATAAATAAAAATGTTTCAGTTTAAAATAAAATGTTGGACTATATGTTTAGAAAACGGGTTATATGAAAAGATTAAAAATATAAATGGAGTAAATATTTTACCAAATGTGTAAGGGCTAAGCATAAAACACAGAATATATTGCATAGCGTTATTTAATAACGTCACAATTAGAATATTTAAGCGTTCGCGCGTTAATATTGGGCCTGCGGACGCACAATTCGGTTCAGCGCCAGACCGCGCCTGCGGGCGGGTGCATGCATTGGCCCCTCACACAACCTGTTAAACAAAAAAGGATTGACTATGGTGACTGCTACTACAAAAACTACTGCCACTGCTAGAGAACTAATAACAACGTATTCGATTTCAGCAACCTTTATTACCTAGGGTTTGATGTAACATATTACACAAGTGTAAAGTAAGTTTTGATTTAAGCACTGCACTACTCCTGCTGACCTCCCTCCTCAGTTCCATTCTGCCTCCACTCAGGAGTTGATCTGACTCCTTCCCCAGGTATGCACTCTGTACTTTATTTCTTCTTTTTCATCTGGAAACCCCTAAGGGTGGTCCTTAGACATCCTTGAGGGTTTTGAAACCATCATTTTCTAATGGCATTCGTTGATCTAGGGAAGACATCTTCCTTACTCGGACATTCTGTTTGCCAAATAGATTCAGCCCCAATACGATCCGGAGCCTCACTCGTGTTTCCGTAGTATGAGTCAGCTCAGACCTAAATTCCTTCGCTGAAAACATGTCGGTCAGCTTATTTTTCAACCTAACTTGGCACACATATAGCTCGTAGTGTTAGCTTTCCTGCTCCATGATATATATATATATATATATAATAAATATAAATATATATATATTATATATATATATATATTATATATATATATATATATATATATATATATATATATATTATTTATTTGCTACACCACTGCAAGTGGGTGGTGAACCATCTATTTGAATATGGCCGACTTAGTTAGGTGAAAAATCAGCTCCGCATGTTTCACGCGCAGGAATTACGAGTCGGCTGACCTACTACCGGAACACAGTGAGGCTCCGGCATCGGTATTGGGCTGAAATTCTATTTGCAACCGTAGAATTGTCGAGTAAGGAAGATGTCTTCCCTAGATCAACGAAATCCGCATGAACGATTTTTATGGGTTTAACCCTTTACAAGGATGATCTTAAGGCTCCACCCTTAGGGGTTCCAGCTGAAAAAGACGAAATAAAGTAACAGGTGCCAGTACTGGGCGAAGGAGTCAGATCAACTCTGAGTGGAGGCAGATGGAAACTGGGAGGGGAGTAGCAGGAAGTAGTGCATGTGCTTAATCAAAACTTACTTTACACTTGTGTAATATGTTACATCAAACCCTATGTAATAAAAGGTTGCTGAAATCGAATACGTTGTTATTAGTTCTCAGCAGTGGCAGTAGTTTTTGTAGTAACAATCACCATAGTCATCCTTTTTTTGTTTAAACACGGTTGTGTGAGGGCCAATGCATGCACCCGCCGCTGGCGCGGTCTGGCGTGAACGCATTGTGCGTCGCAGCCATTATATTAACGCGCGAACGGCTTAAATTCTAATTGTGGACGTTATAAATTCCGCTATGCAATTATTATTCTCGTGTTTTATGCCTTACCTACACATTTGTAAAAATATTTAACTCCATTAAATTTTAATCTTTTCCAGTATCTCGTTTCCTAAGCATACAGTCACTATTTTATTTTACAACTAAACATTTTTATTTATTTATAGAAATGTTTCATTATAAAGGTTTTATTAACATTTCATGGTTTTACTAAAATAATCTACATCTTTTTATGTAAACACATGTTCTTTAATTGACTAACCGGCAAGTAAGTCAATAGAAGTAGCGCAAACGCCCCACATCAGTTCCCTCACCGTAAGCATTGCGCTATTATTTATCGCTTTAAGTCATATTTAAGCAGACATTATGTGAAAATAACTTCTTCATTGGTTTTATTGACATGGAAAAAGGTAAAATTAATTTAGTTAAAAACATGTTTTTTATTGACAGATTTGTGACATTAAGGCAGTAATCAATAAGGCGTATCGCGGCAAACGCCCAATATTAGCCTCTCTCCTGAGGTCCCTGCGCTATTGCCTTACTGCCTTTACAGTCATATTTTGAACACCGGACCCCTTTTGGTGAAATAATCTCATTTATATATTGAATTGAATAATTCAAAGTGATCATTACATGTTTAATTTTGTACCATGCCGGACGGACGACAAATCTACTTTCGCACTATATTTTATACTTTTCTTCACCAAAGTTTATATCAAAAACTGATTCTCTTTCCCACGCCTATTCCGGTCAGTAATATACTGAATCGTTGTCTATTACGAAGAGCCGTTTGGTGCATTACAGCCAATCAGGATAGGGATAACGAATAAACATCTGATAGGCAATGTACAAAGTCTGTGACTTCTAGTTTCGAAAATGTATGTCATCGGCGTAAAAGACGGTCTTCATAGGCGAAGACCTCGACGATAGGTGAAGTATTATATATATAAATATATATAATAAAATCTATTATTAAAATATATACTATATTTATATATTATATATATTTATATTATAATATACTTTATATTATATATATATTATATATATCTATATATATATATATATTATATATATATTATATATACACTTCTTTATTGTACAGAATTGAAAAAGATTTTCTATTTACATATTTTTGTTAACAATACTTACTATCTTTTATACTACATACTGTGCATACGAAATAACATAAACTGTATCTCCAACCACAAACATCTTGATTATCAACCGTTAGGCATTGTGACATATTCTTCAGATATCTTGTTTTTAATAAGTTAGTTATATAATTGAAAAAACGCTTCTTTGAACTGAACGTTCGTCAAGATCTTGATCGGATAAAGTACATATCTTAGCTGCAATTTTTAGATGAATAGGCAGATGAATTTTCATTTCAAAACGTGTGACATTGATGGTAAATGTTTTTTCCACCTTGCTTGTTTGTTTTCGTAATTTGTTATTTACGGCCATCCAGTATATAAATCATATTATTACACTTTAAGGTTATATCGAAGTATGTAGTCTCATGACCTTTTTTCACAGAACCCGATGCCCGTATCCTAAGATATGTATCAGATACACATCAACAAGTAGCGTGGTGGGTGAGGTGAGAGTGGCGTGGGTGCACTACGGATTACCGTAAAGAAAAGTATCTGTAGTTAGTATTAAGGCTAGAACATGTGGGTAGATCACAGTGCGTGTTTTAAAATAACCCACACCGTGAGACTATACAATTAAGTCCCTAACTGTGACTGTAATTACGACGCCCTGTTCACACGATCATAAGATTTGTATTGTTACATACAACAGACAATCTTCTTCAAGGAGCATAATTGTGAATCATAGATTTTGAAAATGCATGAGGTATAGGTCTGCTGCTGAATAAGGATATCATCCGGTAAGTTTTCATGAAAATCTTCTTTTATTAACCTTAGCATTTTACACGATTTATTCATCATACAATACATACTCATTATATATATTATATTATATAGTATATTATATATATTATAGCTTTATATTATATATATATATATTATATATAGTATATTAGTTTTATA
>JABUQX010014229.1:40000-42500 GCA_015478945.1 Trachelipus rathkii
TTTTGCAAATAAATCTGATCTATACAGATACATTCAGATTATTAAGGATTTTAGCATCTATCTCACTCATAACGTGCACTCCAAAAAATATTTCTCTACTCTGAAAAGGCTCAAAACATTCTTTCTTATTTCAACAGGAAAGGAAAGACTAATAGAGCTCGCTTAATGAGTGTTCATTATAGCTACGCAATATAAACGGAGGAAGTTATCAATTATTTTGGTGTTAAGAGGGAAAGAAGAAGAATTATTTTTGTATATAAAATAATATTTTTTAAATTTGCTTTCAATGATAGATAATTATCTGATTCTCTTTTATTCAAGTAAGGATATATATATATATATTAGGGATGGGCCGGATAGTGAATTAGCCGGATATCCGGCTGGAAGTTAAAGCCGGATACCGGATATCCAGGTCCGGGATATCCGTCGGATATCGGCAAGTCTGTTATATATTTACTGTATATCTGGTAAAGGTATAGCACAGGACTCAATATTTTCTGGAAAAATTCTAAGGCCAAAATCAATAATTCGATATGGTATATATAGGTCAATATACTTAACTATTATATTACGTTATATTATACTTATTATATTTATTAGTATATCTATTATTATATATTAAATTATATTATATATTATATATTATAATTAATATTCTAAGACTATATACATATCGATATATTGATTTTGAGCAGAATTTTTTCAGAAAATATGTGGAGTCCTGTGCTCTACCTTTACCTACCGGTATATATATATATTATATATAATATATATATATATTATATATATATATTATATATATATATATATATATATAATATATATATATATATATTATATATATATATTATATATATATATTATATATTTATATATCTATTTTTATATATATATATATATATATATTATATATATATATATATATATATATATATATATATATATAATATATATATATCATATATATATATATATATGATATATATATATAATATATATATATATTATATATATAATATATATACAGGGTGTCCACAGTTATGTTTACAGCGTGTATCACCGACGGATGTTTAAGTTGAAACTGTGTAAGAATATAAGTTTCGATTATTTAATAGGATAGGATATATTACGTTTGGTGGTTGCGCATCCGCAATACGAACCGCGCACAAACATGCGAATGTCGAATGGGAGGATAAATTTTTTAAGGCTTCTGTGAAATGCACATAAAAAATGGTTCTTCGTTTCTACGCAATGTAGATGTACCCATAACATGTCAATGTTACCAACAATAGTTTTAAATGTGAATGTGAAAAGGTTGAAGAAACAATGGTATTCAAGACAGCTCAAAATATCGATACATGTAATGTAATAACTTTGTTAATAGTATCATAACAAATTTACACCAATGAATCTTATCCACAGCATGCAAGAAGGGAGAAGAGCGTCAGGTCGTTTCAACTTGTACATGCAGTATTTACAAATGTTGTTCGAAGACGCCTCCATCCACGCGAATACAGGCCTCAGCCCTCTGGTGCCAGGTTTCCATTGCATGCCAATGAAACAAACAACAGACATGACGTCGGGTTGATTTCCCTGCAATGCGTTTGGTTATTTGAGGCGCAAGATAAAGGTTTGGGTATTCAACCAGCTCACACGGTAATGTTTGAGATACCCTACGAACAGTAGTCAGTGGTGTTAAGGTCGGGTGAAAGCGCAGGCCATGGAAATGGACCAGATCTTCCCCGAAAGGTTCTGTCGAGGTAGGTCATCACTATAGCTGCATTATATTCACGGCACCCATCATGTTAGTAATATATTCTTCATTGTGTTCTTAAAGGTATATCACTCAGGAGGTCAACAAGGACGGTCTGCAGGAAATGGAAGTAACGCTGTCCTGTCAAATTTCCCTCGAAGAACTAAGGCCCGATAATCCTACTATTGAGTATACCACACCAAACGTTGACTGAGTATGAGACCTGGTGATGGCTAGTGAATGTTATATGGGGGCTTGTTTCCGCCCAATGTCTGAAGTTCCACCCTGTTATACATACCGTTATTGGTAAAGCGAGATTCATCGGCCCATAAGCGGTCCATAAGATATTTTCCAATAAGTCCGGCACATCCATTAAAAGGTAATCAATAACAGCCAGGAATCCTAGCCGCCATTTTTTGTCTCCACGATGCAAACCATGCACAATGTATGGCCTTTTAATGGTACAATGTTGTATGCAACACGAATCCGTCATATGGTTTCTTCGATATTCCCAAGACCGAACTAGTCTGCCGTAATGAGGACGTTGGAATTTCATGGGTGTATAGCAGAACGTCCAGTTCGACGTCGAAGTACGGATATGACCCCCCTTCACGTATGTGTGAGGGGTTGACTATCGACCCTGTACCTTGAAACGGTCTGTAAACTCTATGGAATGCCATGTGGCTCTGCGGTCGTGATTGTGGATAACGTTGTCGTATTCGCCAAGCTCTGCGAAGCAATTTCCTG
>JABUQX010014230.1:5000-12928 GCA_015478945.1 Trachelipus rathkii
TTCGAAACGGAACCAAACAAGAATCAATAAGGTATTGCGTAATGTTTCGAAAAGAAGGAGGAGAATCAATGGGATTGCGTAATGTTTCGAAAAAAGTGGGAGGAGTTTGGAGCAATTTCTCAATTGTATCTGATTACTCTAGTGAAACAGGAACCACATCAGCGTCGTACATGTTCGTTCTGTATGCATTGTAGCTACTTTAGTGTTGTTTAGTATGGAACTTTGTTAAATGGTCAGCCATTTATTCGATCATAAGTATGTTAGGTTTTGTCATTGAGCGTTATATTCCTAGTTCAGGATAAGATAGTATGTTAGCTTTATTGATGTGAAAAAACTTTGTTACGTCAGCATATATTTGTTGGCGAGTATGATAATTACATTAGGTTATGGTAAATTATTGTTAAATGTTACTATGTTAATGTAAAAATAACTGATATGTTAGAGATATGTTTGAAAAAAAAAGTGTGAATAGGGTACGTCCCGTATGCAATGTGTAGTTAATTTACTGTTGTAAGTATGAAACTTTTTTTAATGTTAACTGTTTAATTCGTATTTTAAGTTGGTTAGGTTTGAGGTGGGTGTAACATTTATTCTTAGTTCAGGTTATAATGTTAGCTTTATTGATTTTTGTGAAACTTTGGAGGGATTTATTACGGTTATTGTTGGTCAGTATGGAGACAGAGTGGCACCGCCCGCTTTGGGCCTCCCCCTCTACACGCCCCCCTCGCTCCTCCCCACCACCTCCCCCCCTAAACACCCACACCCTCCTCACATCACTCCCCCCCTCCGCTTCCCCCCCACAAACCCCCTCTCCGTCCTACAATGGTTACTGCCTCAACACACTACCACAGTGATATGTTAGAGATATGTTCGAAACCCAAGTCGGCGCACATCAGGCGTGCCGCCGATCCCCTGTCCATGCAAATGCCTCCCCCACCGTTCCCTACATTCGTTAAGTATGATACTTTGTTTAATCGTCCGACTGTTTATCCTCGCCTGCTCTACCACGCGTACTCGCTACCCCACTCCCTTGCACTCGTTACTCCACATATACTTCCCCCTTCCCAACATCCACCGCCCCTTCACCTCGTATGTTAGCCTGTATTGACTCTCGCACAGAACTTTGTTATGGTCAGCATATAGTTCGGGGTTAGTATATTAAAAGACATTTTTTATGCTATCGTTTATCTCATATTAAATGATACTCTGACAACTCATTGACTTGGAGTCAACCAGATTAACAATAGTATCTAAGTACCTCAATAGATCAGCCTGTGAGTTGGGGAACGGGTAGGGGGAGGGAGGGAAGGTTTGATTTTACTGATTCACTTTGATTTACCGTTTATGGGTATGTAAAAAACACAAATTTTTTGCGTTAATAAAACTTGAAAAGTGTAAAATTTTTAAGGAAAAAACAAAAAGTTTTAAAAAGAAATAAAATTAAAAATTAAAAGTTTTTTATTAAAAACAAAAAGTTTAAAGAAATAAAATTAAAAAATAAACAAAAGTTTTTAAAACAAAAAGTTTTAAAGTAATGAAATTAAAATAAATTAAAAGTTTTTTAAAAACAAAAAGTTTTAAAGAAATAGAGAATTAAAATAAGATAAAAAGATTTTCAAACAAAAAAGTTTATCTAAAAGAAAAAAACTAAACCAGCCACAATAAAAGTTTTTAAAAAAACAAAAGGTTTTAAAGAAAATGAAATTAAAAATAAAAAAAAAATAAACAAACAACATCGGGCTCGCTATACTGATTTGTTTAAATGAATATTTACCCTCATAGTCTTTCGTCACCTGTTCGTTAACGTTATGCGTTGATTAGTTACTTTAGAATGTTGTTTAAGTATGAAACCTCATGTAATATTATTGGGAGGCGGGAAAGATTTATGTCCTGCTTAAGCTTGTTGTTAGGTTTTTTTCGCTGTATAGTTATATTCTTGGTTCAGACTATGATATGTAGCCCTTCCTGTTACAAGCCAAACAAACTTTGTTAACGAATTGGCAATATATTCCGCTGATCAGAATGATAATTAGGTAACGGTAGATGATAAATATAATTACCGAAAAACTTTCTCCATTCTAATCCGAGAGCGAAAAAAAATAGTAAAAATAGAGAATGTTAGAGATATTTGGAAAACGTGTGAATAGGTTAGGGGGTGTGTCTGTATGACAACGAGTAAGTTACTTTTAACTAGTATAGTAAGTAATAGGAACAATATGTGTTTAATGTTAGTGAATATTCATCGGGCATATAGGTATGTTAGGGTTTTGGTGTTGTAATTATATTTTTTAGTGTTAGGGTCTGATATGTTAGCTTTATGATGTGAAAACTTTGTTATGCTGCGTTAGGGTATTTTCGTTGGTCAGTATGATAATTAAGTGTTTAGGTTATGATAATTTTTTGTTAAATGTTACTTTGTAATGAAAAATAATAGGGCGATATGTTGGATAATATTAGTGTGTGGTAGGTTTTTAGCGGGTTCGTGGTATGCTATTTTGTTGAGCTTATCTTTTACTCTGATGTATAGTGTGGACTTTGAGAGTTAATGTTGACTGCTTATTCGTGTATAAGTATGTTAGGTCTGTCGTTGTAAATTATTTTCTAAACCTAAGTTCAAATATGATGCTATGTTTGCTTTATTTAAGTGAAAACTATGTTACGTTAGCAAATATTCATTGATCAGGTATGATACTTACACAAGGTTTGTGATAAATTTTTGTTAAATGTTACTATGTTAATTGGTAAAAAGTATCAGTGATATGCTAAAAGTGTAAGTAGGTTTTACGTTCTTGCGCTCAATGTAATTACTTTAACTGTTGTTAAGTATCGGAATTTGTTAATGTTTACTGTTTATTCATGTTTAAGATGTGTTAGGTTTGTGAGTGTACGTTATATTCGTAGTTCAGGTGATGCTATGGTTAGCTTTATTGGATGTGAAAACTTTGTCTAACAAGTGAAATATATTCATTGAGCAGTATGATAATTACACAAGATTGTGATAAAATTTTGTTAAATGTTACTATGTATAAAATAAGTAAACCTATTCAGTGATATGTTAGATAAAAAGTGTTAAGTAGGTTACGTTTGAAGCTCAATGTTAGTACTTTATCTTGTTGTAAGTATGAGAAACTTTGTTTAATGTTAGCTGTTTATTCATGTTTTAAGAATGTGTTAGGTTTGTGAGCGTACATTATATTCGTAGTTCAGGTGATGCTGTGTTTGCTTTTATTGATGTGAAAACTTTGTACGTTAGCATATATTCATCGGTCAGTATAATAATCAGACCAAGGTTATGATAAAATTTTGTTAAAATATACACTATGCTAATGTATAAATATCCAGGATTGGGGTAGGGTGGGGGAAGGGGTGGATGGTTTGATTTTACTGATTTACAGGTTTAGGGTATGTAAAAACACAAATTTTCTTAAAGTTATAAATATGAAAAGCGCAAATTTTAGTAAAATCAAACTGTTTAAAGCCATAAAAAACAAAATAAATGAAAGTTTTTGTGTATGTTAATTACAAAATATTAACATAAATCAATCTAGATCATAGATGTGGTGAGGGGCATGAGGGGGGGGCTTAGAGGCTGGGGGAGGCTATAAGAGGCTCCAAGAGGCTCCAGAGGCTCAGAGGTTCAGGAGGCTCTAGAGGGCTGTTTGATTTATATAAAAAAGTAAATTTTTTTAAATTATAAACTATACCCACAAAGTAACAGAAAATGTTCTTAATTTTTTTTTTTTTAATTTTTTTATTAAATTTTTTTTTAATTTTTTTTTAATATTTTTTAAAAAAAATTTAAAATTTTTAAAGTTTTTTTTTTTAATTTTTTTTTTTTTAAATTTTTTTATTTATTATTTTTTTTTTTATTTTTTTTTACATTTTTTAAAAAAAATTTTTTTTTTTTAAATTTTTATTATTTTTTAATTTTATTTTTCTTTTCTTGTAATCGGATGGCACTTTGTAAATAGGACTACTTTTCATCTTGTTTATCCCTTTCAACCTATGGAAACGTAAAATTAAAAATAACCTTTTGAAGACGACCTTATAACAATACTTTACTTTTTCATTTATTTTTGTAGTTTTAATAATCATAAAAAAAATGTATACCAAGTTTCGTCGTTCTTTGCAATTATTTTCCCAGTTGTTTGTTGAGGAGGTCGAGAACCACACCCCTTTGGGAGAAATGTGGTACGGCTACTTAACCCATAGATGATGTGAAGCACCTTATGATGGGTATATGACGAGTTCATCGTTCTAACCACTAGGCGTCAATATCAAGTTTTTTGAGGGCCAGCATCACCCCCATGGGGTGCTCACTACAAATTCAACACTGTTCACAATGATACCTTATAGATAGGGATTGTTGACCGAGTTTCATCGCTCTATGTAAATATTAACATAAGTTTTTTTGAACGGGCCCTAGCATCACCCCCTGAGGATGCCACGTTCATATCTTAAACCACTAGGCTTCGGAGCAAACGATACATTATATGGGATAGGTGTATGCAAGTTCATAGCCTTCTACGACGGAGTATTTCAGTTTTTGAGGGGGCTAGCGGGTTCCCCGCATATTGAGTGCTTCGCTACAATTAACAAGGTGCAGACAGTAAATTGATAGGGTTATATGAGGGAGTTGTATACCGAGTTTTTCAGCTTTTTCTATGATCAATATTTAATGTTTGGGTGGAATCCCCCTCTGTGGGATCCTAGACACCCCTATATGGCGTATTCTATAACCATCATATTCGAACTCTACGACCTCGATTATAAACTATATAATAAACGCAACCAATCCATTGATTGTTATATTCGAATGTTTATTAAAACATCGGCTCCGCACAGGCTTTCCATGCACCGAGGCAGGAGCCAACTCCTCAGAATCCAATACAAACTCTTTCTAGAAATTCCAAACTCTGAAAATCCCTCTCACCAAATTTCAGTTTTATACGCAAACACATTGATTTTTTTTAATGGGAGGTGGGGTGCCCCTTTCGGGGGACCAGTGGGGACGTAACTTCGTATACACGAAGGTTACCTCACATCTAACCCCCCTCCAAATTTTAACACAAGATTAAGAAATAATCTAACCCATGTAGATTATATATCGGGAGCCATAGCCTGAAGCCGGATGCCGCGAGCACACACCTAAAAAAATTAATTTCATAATATAACTAATAATAAAATAATAATAATAATAATAATAATAATAATAATAATAATAATAATAATATTATAATAATAATAATAAGATGTAATAATAAATAATATAATATAATTATAATAATAATAAGAAAATAGAGAGACTTCAGAGTACTGAACTACAGATTCATTTCGCGATGACGAAGCGGAGTCGAGTCCGGATCCGGAGTCGGGAGCCTGAGCCACAGTCCCCGGGAAGTCGGAGTCCGGATTCGGGGAGTTGGAGCAGGAGTTGAGTCGGAGTGCGCTAAAAACGATTCCTATGACGGGACTCGTTTTTCGACTCAGGGATCGGATCCACTTCGGAGAGGAAATCGATTCTTCGAAGCTAATAAATAATTAAAATAAGTAATAATTAATAATATAAATAATAATAAAAAAAAAATTAACATGACAAATCATTACCTTATCACTTAAAAATGTGTTCTTATCAGTTTCTTATCAGCTAGACGCTGATAAGAAGAGCTACACTCGCATCCATAAGGCATAGCGAGACGAAACTGTATACGCCAATCAACTACTTATATTAATATATAATATATATATATATATATATATATAATTAATATATATTATAATAGTACCTATATATATATATACATAGATCATATATATATATATATACTATATATATATATTTGAGTAGTATAGTTTGCCTCATTATATATATATAAAATATTATATTATTATTATAATTCATACTATATATATAATAATAAAAACCATAATAATTTTATAATATTGTATATATAATATATATTATATAAGTTGATATATAATAATAATATACATATAATATATATGATATTATTAGTATATTATATTATTATATTATATATATTAGGTATACTATATATATATAGCCTATCCCCTCTAAACCAAATATCACCTACATATATATATTATTATATATATATATATATATATATTTCCCGACTTAATATATATTATATCATATATATACGTATATATATATATATAATAATAATATATATATATTATTATAGTCATATATATTATATAATAATATATATATATGCATATATTATAATATATAATATATATATATAATATATTTCATATCTTTCAGAATAAATTAAAACAAACGTCAATGTAGTAATAGTAGTTTGTAGTAAACAAAAGAAGGTGCTTTGCGTCGCTGTGAATGTATAATAATACCGTAGCGCATAGTACCGGGGGAGTCCTTTCTTGAGTGTTGTGAGAGTAAGGTCGTGTTTTGTGCAGGCTCCAGCGGAGTGGGGATATTGTACTCACCGAGCCTATGTTTTGATTTTGTGGTTTTTTTCTTTTGAAAGAAATTACTGAAGTTTCGTATTGTATTCATGCAGCAATCATATTTATCGCACTTGTGAAATTTTAAGCATAAATCTCCTCTTGTGCGTTATGTCTAGAGCGACATTATTGGTTTATCTCGATCTGACAAACGTTGATTATAGTCTTGCATCTCTTATGAATGATTAGAAATATTTAATTGATTCTTGTTTTTGAAAATAAAACCGCAAGATGAAGAATTATCTCAGTAATCTAATCTCTATTTGACGTGTTATATCCCGCAAGTATAGCCTAACTCACCACATCATCCACACGACGGAACATAGTAATTCAGGTAAAAGACAACCGACTTACTTAAATCCTACTCACCAACTCCACAAAATCTTTGTTTAAAATTGTTGACTTAACTATATATATTATATAATTTGATGAATACCATTTTTGTATCTAAATCTCATATTTCCTCTCAACATCATTGTATCATAGAAAGAACATTATAGAGAGAGTACGCTATATTATAAAGAATGATTTTTTCTAATGAATTAGTTATCTATTTTATATTACATTGACGATACTTTCAAAAAATCTACAGACTACATTTTCTTTTATTAAATAGGCATATTATTGACGTAAATAGATGTCGATCAACAAAATCATTACTATCCCTTAACAGTTTCAAGTTTCAGTCAAGTATTCCATTCTCTCGACTATAATTATGAAGACATACTCATTATCGATTCTCATCAGTCAAACAGAGAGAGAAACGCGTGAAATGGTTTTTGTATTAATTCAAGAAGTTTTAGGCTTTTGTTATTCCTCCCCCCGACAGTATTGATTTAAAGAAATTAAGTAAGGAACCACTTTTAACGATTCCCTGGTTAGTTGTTTATCTTTGCGCTCCTTCTCACAAAGTCCCAGCCCTCCGGCCTTTTCAGTGACTTACCACATAGGTTCCGGCCCACCTCGCCGCACTGCAGCTCGGTGTATATCCACCCCATGCCCCCGAACTTGGGTTGGGGAAAGAGAAACCTTGGGAGGGGAAAAAAGAAAATTCATGCGCCCCTCGGTCCTTCCTCCTTTCTAACATTCTCCACCCCTGAAAGAAAAGGAAAAGACGCCCATTACATCTATATTGGGGTGGTTTTGTATAACAACAAGATAACTTCTCATCTAAATTATAACCAAAAATTTTTGAAAGGCCCCCACCGGTTTACCGCATCTTGGAGAAAAACGCGAAGGGGAGATATATTTTTTGTGTAAAATGTGTGCTCCGATGAGGAAAACAGTATTATGGTTGAGGCTTTTTTTCGAGCAGTGTTTTTGTTTCGTTGGGGCAGGATTTAATTAATGTCGGCCGCCCATGTTCAGATCAACATCGGCCCCCTTCTGTTGGAAAAACAATAGATCTCTGGCGTAACACCCATACGCTCAAC
>JABUQX010014231.1:0-10000 GCA_015478945.1 Trachelipus rathkii
TCTTTGAATATGAGGTTGATGGAAGGATATTGTTCCTTCGTAGACAGCTTCAACTCTCTCAAAATGAAATAGGAAGCTATCAACCACGATATGACTTATTAACTTGCAACCGGATGAATCCTCTTGAAAAAAGTCAACTCTAAGTTCCTTAAGTTAGTTAGCTCGAACTTTTAAAATGAAAGACCGGACAGGTTCCAACTGTCTTCCGTCAAGAGGCGGAGCCGAATCTAACTCATGTAAAATAGAGTCAATTGAATGCTTTATCTAGATAATGTTCCTTTAAGATGGTTAAGGCAACATCATAATTGTCATCCGTGCCTGACAAGAACTCAAGTCCTTTCAGAGCATATCCCTTCAAATGTGATTTTAAATATTGAGTTTGATGGCCTTTGAGATGTCTCTTCTCTCCCATATACGTTATTGAAAGATTGGAGAAAAGAGCGGAAAATGCTTGTCTTTATCTCCCGAGAAATCTCCACACTTTAAGGCAGGGAAGGCAGGAATTTTTAAGCTAGAAGGATAATGACAGCAATTCTCCTTTGAGTTGACTTCTCTGAAGGGGCACTAGACGACTTTCTTGAATTCTGAATTATACCTACTTGGCTTTTAAAACATGTGAAGCTTAGCCATCTTAACTATGGTAGGTCAATCATGGCTGGTAGTTCTTCGTCCAAGTATGGCTTGGTCAACTTTCGTATATTCAGCACCCAATATTAAGTTTTCAATGATAGTGTCTTGAGCTTTAATTTCAATCATGACTGTTGTAACCTATTCAAATACATTTTTTACAACAACTGGATCGTAAAAGGTGGGAGTGTCCTCATCACCTTCCTCTTCTATAGGAACGTGTTTACAACAGAGAGTAAGTTTTCTTCTTAAGTGTCCCCTTTTTAACCTAAGAGAACCCAAGTCTTTAAGAAGACTTGACTTGAGGATATTTCCTCTCCTGAAAGATCTGTAGGCATTAGGTCTTGAAAATCAGCAGCCCTTTTCAGATCTAAGTCTTTGAATGAGTCCATATTGATAGTAGAACAGGAACAAATCGAGAAGAAATGGAAACGAATGAGAAATATACACTAGGTGCGCTATAACTTATGTCAAAAATAACCACTGGCACTGATTACTTATATCGAAAACAACCAGCTGCACATAGACGTAAGTCGAAAAACATCCACTGCGCATATACTATGTCTATGTTGAAATCATAATGTCGAAAACAACTACTTGCATAGACTATATCGAAAAAACAATCACCGCGCATAGGGTATGTCGAAAACCAAACACTGGCACATAGACTATGTCCGAAAAATAAAACACCGCGCATAGACTATGTCGAAAAACAAATCACCGCGCATAGGCTATGTCAAAAACAAACACTGCACATAGACTATGACTATGGAAAACAAGCACTGCGCACAGCTATGTCGGAAAACAATCACGCTGCATAGGCTATGTGCGAAAACAAACCACTGCGCATGACTATGTCGAAAACTAACCTGCGCATGACTACGTCGAAAAATAACACTGCGCATATACTATGTCGAAAAATAAACCCTGGGCATAGACTATGTCGAAAATAAACACCGCGCATAGGTATGGGCGAAAAACAACCACTGACTAGACTTATGTCGAAAATAAACACCGCGTAGGCTATGTCAAAGAAACAAACACTTGCACATAGACTAGTCAAAAAACAAAAACACTGCGCACAACTATGTCGGGAAAAACATACCGCGGTAGGCTATGTCGAAAACCAAAACAGCTGCGCGATACTATGTCGAAAAATTAACCATGCGCATTAGACTATGGGTCGAAAAAATAAACCCTGCGCATAGACTATGTCGAAAAAACAAACACTGCGCTATATCTTGCAAAAACAAGCAACTGCGCATAGTTACTAATGTGAAAACAAGCACTGCGCACAGACTATGTCGGAAAACAAAACTGCACATAGACTATGTCGAAAAACACAACTGGCGCATAGACACATGTTGAAAAACAATCACCGCGCATAGACTGTGTCGAAAAATAATCACGCGCATGCACTGTGTCGAAAATAAACAGCGCGCAATAAACTATGGTCGGAAAGCGAACACTGCGCATAGACCTATGTCGAAAACATCACCGCGCATAGACAGGTCGAAAACAAATCACCGCGCATAGCTTATGTCGAAAAACAAACACTTGCGCATAACTATGTCGAAAAATAAACACTGCGCATAGCTTTATCGTCGAAAACGACTCTGAGAATAGATTATCGAAAAAAATAAACACTGACATAAGACTATGTCGAAAAACATTTCACCGCGGCATAAGACTATCGTCGAAAAATAAACACTGCACATAGGCTATGTCAAAAAAACAAACACTGCACATAGACTATGTCGAAAACAACCACTGCGCATAGACTTCGGAAAACAATCCCCGCGCATAGGCTATGTCGAAAAACCAAACACGGTGCATAGACTATGTCGAAAATAAACACCGCGCATGGCTATGTCAAAAAACAAACACTGCGAACATAGACTATGTCGAAAATAAACACCGGCATAGGCTATGTCGAAAAACAAACACTTCTCTATAACTATTTTGAAAATAACACCTAACATAGGCTATGTCAAGAAACAAACACTGCACATAGGCTATCGAAAAACAAACACTGCGCAGACTATGTCGAAAATAAACCATGGCACATAGACTATGTCGAAAATAAACACTGCGCATAGACTATTGTCGAAAAAATAAACCCTGCGCATAGACTATTGTCGAAATAAAACCCTGCGCATAGACATATGTCAAAAAGAAAACAAGCCCACTGCGCATGTAGACTATGTTGTGAAAACAAGCACTGCGCACGACTATGTCGGAAAAACAATGACCGGCGGCATAGCTATGTCGAAAACCAAACACTGTGCATAGACTATGTTCGAAAAATAAACAATGCGCATAGACTATGTCGAAAAATAAACCATGCGCATAACTATGTCGAAAAAACAATCACCGCGCATAGGCTATGTCAAAAAACAAACCCTGCACATGGACTATGTCGAAAAACAAACACTGCGCACAGACTATGTCGGAAAACAATTACCGCGCATAGGCTATGTCGGAAAAAAACCCCAACCAGCGCGCATTTAGACTATGTCGAAAAAATAAACCCTCAATGACTATGTCGAAAAATAACACGGCATAGACTATGTCGAAAAATAAAACCTGCGCCATAGACTATGTCGAAAATAAACCCTGCGCATAGACTATGTCAAAAAACAAGCACTGCGCATAGACTAATGTTGAAAACAAGCACTGCGCACAGACTATGTCCGGAAACCCAATGACCGCGCATAGGGCTATGTCCGAAAACCAAAACACTGTGCATAGCTATGTCGAAAAATTAAACCCATGCGCATAGGGGACTATGTCGAAAAATTAAAACCATGCGCATTAACTATGTCGAAAAAACAATCACCGCGCATCGATTGCCAATAAAAAACAGTCACCGCGCATACAAATTGTCGAATGTATAAGAAAATTATCGAATGCGGCATGACTATTTTTGAAAACAACCACGTACGCAAGCAAAATGTCGAATTTGAGAAAATTATCGAATTTATATAAAAAATATCGAATGCGCACGAACTGTCGAAAACCACCCACTGCGCATGTATATATATAAAATATATACAAAATATTTACTGTAATATTTATTTTTTAAAGTCACTTTTTGCGAATAGAAAAAACTTAAGAACAATTTTTTAGAAAAAAATTATCAAACACGTGACTTTAAGTTGCTTTCAAATTAAAAAAATTGTTAAGAAAGTTTTATCAAAAAATCAAAAACAAAAAACTTTACTTTTAAATCTTTCATTCCAGTTTATCTAATTGATACGCCCAACATATGGAAATAAATCGCGCTTGAATATGCCTGTCTAGTCTCAAACTCGATGGAAGAAAAAACTTTAAGTTTGCCTTTCATAAAGTAAAGTTTACACAAATTTGACAAATTTACAAAAAATTGAATCCTTATGAAATATTGGAAAGAACTTTCAAAAAATTATTAAATTTCAAATTTGCAAACATTAACTAAACAATTTCAAAAAAATTATTAAAATCGTATTCTATGCGAGTAGAAAATTTCATTAGATACAACCTTATACCAAGTTATTATACATAAGAATAGTAAAATTGTACGCAAGTAAACTGAATTAATAATGTTATGTGTTAATTGCATAAGTATAATAAATGGAACTTATCAACCTATAGTAAACGGAACGTAAACAACTTACTTGTTGACCTAACGGGAACTTCTTTTTCCAATTCAATTAGTCCAATTTATTTGAAATTGTTTGTTTCAACACCGGTGTAATTAGAGTTAATACCACCGGCCTCTTAGTATAGGTAGTAAATAATTCCTTTACGCATTGATTGACTATTAATTTACGAAGATAAAGTTGACTTGAAGTTTAAGCGTTAGTTAAATAAAAATAAAAAGCGTTACAATGCACTTGATGAAGTTACATTTTAATCACGGTTTATAAGGCCTTAGTGATCATACGAATTAACACTTTTTATAGCTAACACTTAACAAAAGTAGGAAAGAAGTTCTATTTAAAAACATCCACTTCTTTCGAACGACAGAAATTAGTAAACTTTTTTACAGCACAAGTTCAATAAGCGACTTGACAGTACGAGGTCAAAAACGTAAAAGCCTTGATTTTGAATAAAAATTCCAGCACATCAACTCTAGCTATTTAAGTTCCTCAAAAGTGTTTTGGTTTCATGATTCCAATATTACAATTTAAAACACACAACATCTTTTAAGGATAAATATAGATTTGGCAAAGAGTTAATAATTGAAATGCATTACGAATTTTGAGACCCAAAGCACATTCAATCGCAAACTTTCATTACGGAATATTTTAAGCTCTTCGATTGGTTTCAATTTTAATAATTATTATATATATATATATATATATATATATTATATATATACTATATTATATATATATATATTATTATATAATATATATAATATACGAGCGGAGGCCGATATCAAAAAAAGAACATATTTGTGAACACATGAAATAAAGAAATCAACGGGGTTCACAGAAGGTGCAAGAATTGAAGATAATCTTTTTATTTTGCAATACTGCGTGGAAGAATCATACAGAAGACACCTACCATTAATTGTAGTTCTATTGACTTCAAAAAGGTTTGACCACAGTAAGTAGGGAATCACTGTGATAAAAGTTTCTAAAAGGTACAAGTTCAACCATGAAGTACTAGCGCCCCACCCTTGCCACAAAAAAAAAAAAAAAGATAAAAAATAAATAAAATAAAATAAACCAAAAAAGATAGAAAAACAAAAAAAAAAACCTAAAAAAAAGTTAATGGAAGAGTGAAAGAAAAAAAAAAAAAACGCAGTGAAATAGAAGTAGAGTAAAGGTTACTAGCGGGAATAAAACAAGGGTGTACAGGATCTACTACAATATTCAAACTTGTTACTTACAAAATAATTAAGCCTACATTTAAAGAGAAAAGGGATTCAACAATGTACCATAAATAACAGTCTATTCTGCTGATGATGCCTGATCTAAGGACCGAATCTTTACTATGACGAGCTGTTTAATATAACTCACATGAGTTGTATGCAACCTCAAATTAAAATGAAAACGGAAATGAAAGGAATATTTTATTGAACTTGTGAAAAATATTTTCACATTGACTATGCAAACATATCATATTAAGATTCTTGAGTAAGTTAAATTCACACTGTTTGGAGTTAGTTTGGTCTCTTTTTTTTTTTTCATAAAACAATTTTTTCTCTATATTATATAAACACAAATTTTTTTTTTTTTTTTTATCATCATTATCAAAGCTCACTTCTCGTGGGGAAGGACTTAGAAGCTATTTAAATGGGTAATTTGCCTTTCTTTCATCAATGCGAAGCAGCACGAACAATTGAGTGGTAGGGTATAGATATATATATAATATAAATTGTATATTATATATATAATATAGTATGATTATATATATATAATATTATATATAGAAAAACAAATTATATATATATATATGAGTATTTTTTATAATATTAATATAACATATATATTAAATTATATATATATATATATATATATATATATATATATATATATATATATATATATATATATATATATATATATATATATATATAAGTATAATAGTATACAGATATATGTATTATATATATAATATTGATTATTTTATATATTATTATAATGATTATAATATATATGTATGATATATATATAAGAACCTATTAATAATACATTAATAATTGAAATATAATATATATTTGTAATATATAGATATTATATATATATATAAGTGATATAATTTAATATAATATAATATATATATATATATTATGTAATATATATATATATATATATTAATAATATATATATAATATATATATCACTTATTTAAAAGTGCAATGTTTTTTACCCAGTCGGAGTCATTTATTTTAACGGAAAAATGTCTTTTGTTTGCTTTATCAAAGTTTATATTCCAAATTATTTTTAATATTTTAATTAAACTTATTCAACAAATTTTCAGACAAAAGTAAGTAATAAAAAAAAGCTTATAAGCCAAATTATTCGTAACAAAAAAATACCCATTCTATCTAATATTCTCTATTAGTAATTAAAATAATTGCTGAAAATTGAAACTATTTTTTATTTAAAAATTATTATATATTATACACAGTAGTATTATATATATATATTCAATATATTAATATATATATAAATTAATAAATATAATATTAATATATATATATATTATAGAGTATATATATATATATATCATATGATACTATTATATATATATATATATTTATATATTATATATATTAATATATTAAATATACTCTATAAATATATATTTAGATAATAAAATATATAATATATATATAAATAAATATATTAATATTATAAATATATATATATATTATATATATTATAAGTTATATATATATATATATAGGTAGTATATATGATATAGTCCTAAATTCAAACGCACCACAAGGTAGTGAAACGAAGGGCAAGGGACTTGAAAATGTTGGAAGAACGCAGAAATGACATTTTTACTGGACCATATTATACCCGATTGGTTCTAAAATCTGTTAGAGCGATAAAGTAGTCGCATGACAAAGGGTGGTTCAGGATCCGTAGTCCGGATCCTTCAAGCGTAGAAATTACCAACGAGAAGTTCCCCTCCTAGGAATAGGGTTATGCCCGTGAGTATGAGAACCACATGGGCCTATAGTAATAATAATAATTAAAAAAGTTCCTCCCTAGAAACCGTAGGTGATAGGTGTGAGGCCAAAGTTGCAGCCACATGAGGATCTCCCGCAGCCTAGGGTTGCGGAGGTTCGGCGCTGCAAACGACACAATGTTTTTGGTACGTCAACGTCAGGCTTGATGCCGGCGGGTGTTGGGTCTTGTCTCATACGTGTATACGCCGCATCTGGGAAATGGATTGACTGACCTAGACACGCGTCTTGGAATAGGCTATTCGAGTGCGAGTGGTGCAGAGAATGTCCATGCACGGACACGTGATTTGATCGCAATACTGCGTGCATGTGGCCTGGTCGCAGGTCCGGGAGGGGTGCCGTGGAGGTGAACTGACAGCTGTCCGGAATTTCCGTCGTTCAGTAGATTATCCCACAAATGTTCGATTGGGTTGAGGTTCGGACTTAAGATATGCTGGCCACTCCAAGCCGAAGTATTTGGAACCGTCCTAAAGGTGGGCCGTTCACACATTGGACCTTGAAAATACTGTTGGGTCTTGCATGTGTCAATGAAATATAGAGTCATACCGATGTAGGCAGGTATATTTGGCACACAGTCATGGTTCATGGATGTCTGAGATTATATACGCTTACGGCTGTAAGAGGCCTCCAACGAAGATGTTGCAAACTCCGTAGGCCCCGATAAAAAGAGATTGCTCCCCAGACCATAACCGACCCACCTCCAAAACGGCGGCACCTGCAGCACATTGCATTGCTCAAACCTCTCCGTCGGTCGTCTGTAACTCTAGCACGCCTGTCCGAGGGTGTACAGAGGACACTCTCGCTCGATCCCGTATAAGACGCCCCCTTGCCATCGGCATCCAGATTTTACTTTTCAATGGAATTTTGGTTCTTCGGGGCAAATGCCAGTCACCGCCCTTGCGATTGTGCCGTTGATGTTGCGGCTGAGACCTATAGCAGGCCACCGGGCTGTAATGGGTTTGATGTCTCCGCTCATACCAAGCGTCGGAGACGAACTGTATTGTCACTCACCCTGGAGCCCGTCTACCTCCGCCAGCTGTATCTGTAGATGTCGTGCCGTGGCATGGCGCTCTTGGTAATGCACGCTGACGTATAAAATCGGTCTTCACGGGGTGTCGTATTCCCTGTGGGCCTACCTTAGTCCATCGCCGGCGAATCAATGGTACTCAAGGTTACTGTTTACGTGGATCACCCGGAATCCGTTGTGGTGCGGCTACACTCGAACGTCATATTCAAGCCGAGTTAACCCGATGTCCCCCTTCACGATGGAGTGTTCGTTTATTTGCACGCATTCTGAACTTTGACAGTATGAATGCACATATCCTCTCCATGTTTATCGGACTCGCTCTTAGTGCGTGAATGATCCCTCGCTCGTTTATACCCCCGACATATAACCTACCTCCACCTCTCCCAGGATAGCTACTGTGATGTTTTACTAAGTTTATGCGCGGGGAGCGGCCCCATACATGGCAGCCGAATTGTGCTCTTGCCTCGGACCGGTGGTTACATAGTTACCACTGATTCTGTCGTCTTGTGTTTGTGTTGGGGTTAGGGGCCTTCCCAGTTTCTTGTGTAAGAGTACAATTTGACCCTGAATGTGGACTGCGTATATTTTTGCGTAGTCAATATATACTATATATATATATATTATAGTTATATGGATAATAATAATATATATATTAGATTACACTATATATATATATACTTATATATATACCAACTATATATATATATCATATATTAGTACTAATGATTAATAAATATATTCATATATTTATATACTATATATATAGATATACATAAACATTTCATTTATTTGAGATAGCATAGGAGATTTAATACACCTTCAAGGTTGGTAAACCAGGGCGTGTTACCACCTGACCACGATGAGCTAAAAGGACGTAACGTACGGTAACACGCCTGGTTTTACCAAATTGAAGAGGCGAGGTCCAAACCCAAAAACTCTCAATAAGTTGAATGCTTAGGTATATTATGATATATACATATAAAACGTGGCAGTGTGTTACAAACATGAATACTATAATATATATATAATATAATATAGTATATTAATATATATATATATATATATATATAGATAATATATTAAATAGTATTATAATATATATATATATATATATATAATATATATATATATATAATATGTATATATATATATATATATTATATATACCGGTATATAATATATATAGTATTATATATAATTAAGATTAATATACTAATATTATATTATTACATATTATATTTGATAACTATATATAATAAACTATATTATATATATTATATATATATATATATATAATATATATATATATATATATATATATATGAGTATATATGTTAAAACAAATATAACAGTTATATTTAGTGTATTACAATAAATATATTTACTTTTAAAATAATAATTATTACACAATGTAAAATTTAATAACTTTATTTATTTCATTTCATTTGATATGGCCATTCTTATAACGTAGATTATAAATCTTTACATTTTTTTATTTACATATCCGCATTTCACACTGTCGTACTGATGCAAAATGTGTATGTGTGTGTGTAATATAAATATATATATTATATATATATATATTAATATATATATATATATATTATATAATATATATATATATATTATATATATATATATATATGTATATATAT
>JABUQX010014231.1:27500-31790 GCA_015478945.1 Trachelipus rathkii
TATATATATATTTATAATAATATATATAGATTAATATATATATATATATATATATATATATATATATATATATATATATTTATTTATATATATATATATATTATACTATATAGTATTATATATATATTTATAATATGTATTGTATATGTAATATATATATATATATTTATATATATATATATATACTAATATTTAATTATATATATATATATAATATATATATATTTATAATATATAAATATATATTTATATAATAGTATATATTATATATATATATATATAGGTTGTTGATTATATATATTATATATATATTATTATATATATATATGTATATATATATATATAATTATATAAGTATATATATATATATATAGTATTATAATATATATATATATATTTAATATATATATATATTATATATATATATTATTATAAATATTATATATATATATATATAGTATATAGTTATATATATATTATATAATATATATATATATATTATATATTATTATAGTATAGTATATAGTATATATATATATATACTATATATATATCTATTTATTATAGATATATATTTATTATATATATATATGATATATAATATTATATATATATATATATATATATAATATTAATAATATATATTATAGTATATAGTATATATTAATATATATATATATTTATTATATTATATATTATATATATATATATAGTATTATATATATTATATATAATTATACTATAATATATAATATATATTAATATATTATATCTATATATATATTATATATATAATTATATAGTTATATAATTATATATAGTGTTGTATATTATAATAGTATATATTTATATATTATATATAGTTATTATATGATATGTATGTATAAATATATATATATATATTATATATAATATATAGCTATATATATAATATAAGTATATATATATAGTTATATGTATATATATACTAAGCTTTTCAATTGTTTCGTGATGGCTGCTTCGCTTGATGAAAGATAAGGCAAATACCATTTAAATAGCTTATCTAAGTCCCTTCCCCACGAGAAGTGAAGCTTTGGGAATATGATGATAAAAAAAAAAAGAAATAATTTGTGTTGTATATTAATGATAGAGAAAGAAATTTTTGATGAAATAAAAAAAGGGACAAACTGAACTCCAGAAACAGCTGTGAATTTATAGCTTACTGCAAACATCTTAAAATGATATGTTTCCACATGCATAGTAATGTGAAAGATGATTTTTCACAAGTTCAAATAATAATATTCCTTGTTGGCATTTTCCGTTTTCAATTTTAATTTGAGGTTGCATCACAACTCATGTGCAGTTATATTAAAAACAGCTCGTCATATGAGTGAAAGAAAGCATCTTCTCCTTAAGTCTGTTTAATTCGTATTTCAATTTTGATACGAATTTAGTAATTAACTAAACTCATGTGAGAACCTAATATATATAATATATATATATTATATATATATAAATGTATATATATAATATATATGATATATATATGATATATATTTTATGTATTAAAATAAATATATTAATAGTAAGTATATATATATAATATATATATATATAATATATATAGAGTGGTGTATCGATAATATTGCGAAAAATTCAGTATGATATTCCTTGCATAAATATAAGATAATATGTGTCAATAAACATTTCAATGAAGACGCCTCGTTTCCAAGATACAAGGTGATGAAATTTATGTGGGACATATCTGATATATTCCATTGCCCGTGCCGTGCCACATCTCAACCTTTAATAAAAAGCACAAATATACCGTAGGAAAGGTTAACTACCTGTTATTTACTAGTTCCGTATCTCGCTTCATTTATACATATACTAGTCCGTGTCGCGTGAAGTTCTGTGTTCAAGTGTTGGTCATATTTTCAAAATGAATTACACAAATAGTGATATGTGCGATATGCATTTTGTTTACGGTCGTACGAGCGGTAATTCATTAGCAGCCATGCGTCTCTATGAAGAAAATGTTACCCTATGCGCGTCATCCGGCATCCAATCTCATGTTTGGCCTCTCCATCAACGTTTAGAGAACGAGGAATTTTAAAAAACTTAACTAATGGAAACGGGCGACCTCGCACAGTATCAACTCCAGATGGTCGATAGAACGGTTCTCCAAGAACTTGAGGACAGTCCTACAATAAGTACCAGAAAGATTGCTGCAACACTACGATTTAAGTCATGTCGACAGTTTTGCAGGTAATGTGAAAAAGCAACTTCTGTGACGCCTTATCACATCAAGCGAGTGCAAGGCACTTGTAACCGAACAGATTTTCCTGGCCAAGAATACGTTTGTTGTCGATGAATTGAAACTTTAGATAATTTGCTAGGACAGATCCATTCACCATTTAGCAGAAATTGTTTCACCGATGAGGCAAATTTTTCCAAGAGACGCCATATCGAACTTTCACAACAATCACATATGGGGGCTGATGAGAACGCCACATGCATAGTTGAAAGCCGCCATCAACCCCATTTTTCATTGAATGTATGGGTCGTAATTTGTTGGCGACCATTTGATAGGTCCATTCCTTTTGTTACCAGCGAGGTTTCTGAGACGTTTAATAGCCAATTTCTTGAACATTGACTTGGCTAAACTACTGGAGACGTCCGCATTAAATTTAAGCATCGCAAAATGGTATATTTCATGCACGACGGTCCGCTCCAGCTCTTTCAGTTTAGTTGCTCGCAACTAATTTGAACACTGTATATGCCACGCCGTTTACGTAGGGTCGAGGGGTACAGAATCCGCCTGGCCTCCACGGTACTCCAACTAAATGCGAGTTGTGATTTCTTCTTGTGAGGGTCACCTGAAGATACTTTGGTTTATACGAGCAACAGTTGAAAGCACGAAGAATTAAGGGCTCGCATAATCGCATCTTGTGACACAATTGGCACACACATGGTATATTTGAACGTGTCCGCCAATCAATGCCGTCGCAGAATAGAGGCCTGTATTGCCGCTGAGGGTGCTCATTTTCAACATTTGTTATAACCTTATTGCACCATTGCTTCGTACTACTTTCTGTTTGTATATTTTTTTTGCTGTGCAGTAATGGTAATGTGAGGTTCTTGATAATTAAATAAATTGAATGAATTTGTTCAATTTACCTTGTCAGAAATCGTAGTTTTAACTGTTTGAATTGTAACTTAATGTTTAATACATAGGTTTCATCCACCTTGTATCTTGAAAACGAGACGTTTTTCGTGAATAGTTATGACAAATATTATGCTATATTTTATGCAGGAATATCATACTGATTTTGTCTGCAAAATGTATTTGCCGTACTAACCTGATATATATATTATATAATATATATGATATATATATATATAGTATATATAATATATATATATATATATATATATAGTATATAAATATATATATATTATAATATATATATATATATATATATATATAATATATATATACTATATATATAAATATATATATATATATATTATATAGTATATATATATTATATATTAGTCAATAACTCCTATTATAAATATCAAAATAATTTAGTAACATAATAAACGTGCTCGCCGCAAACCTGCCTTTTTGGCTTTGTGCTTTTTGGCGCTTGTAGCTTTTTGCAACCCTTCGAAGAAGGGTTGCGCCAAACGGGTTGCGTAGCAACCGTTGTACGTACCTCCCCCCTATTTTTGGCCCCCCCTTAGGGGCTTAGCCCCCTTTTTTGATGTTTTTGGCCTTGCATTTTCGGTTTTTGGCTTGATATTTTCGGCTCTTGGATACCGTATCAGGCCCAAATTGGACCATTCTTAAAGGGTGAGTGAGGTGATTTAGTAGGGATTATCTGAACTCATGCAGTACCTGCGCCCTATCTTGGGTAGAGTACTGTGCCTAGACATGAGGTCATGTTAAGGTACCGGTGTCCCTTTTTGGACCTGTCCTAAACTTATTTCCCCCGGAATCTCCACTCACTACCTACGCCCTACACACACACACACTACACACACAACATACACACGCACACCGCTAGGCTACTGTACTACACCACAGAGCAATAGTGATTCAACCCTCTAGGTACTTATACACAGCAGCACCCACCACACCCAGCCATAGACACTTATAAACACTTACACTCACCTCATAGACACTTACACGTACCGCGTAGACACTTACACTTACCCATAGACACTTACACTCACCTATAGGACACTTACACTTACGCTTTATACACACACATACACACACACACACAACACACCACACACACA